>CM034350.1:2315120-2325120 GCA_019925275.1 Mytilus edulis
GGGGGGGGGGGGGGGGTGGGGGTGGGGTGTAGGAGGGGGTGGAGGTTCTGATTCAGAAATCCCGGGCTTAAAAACACGAAATCCCGCGGAAATAAATTTAAATCCTGACACCCCGAAATTCGAAAAAAAAAATCCCGATCCCGAAAAGGTAAATCCCGAAATCCCGAGCTTAAAAACACCCGAAATATATATCAAATGAATATTGATACGATGAAGGTTTGGTAAACTAATAAAAAAAGTTACTTTTCTTTTTTTTTGGATAAATATTTATAAAATAACATTATATTTCAAGGGGGAAAATTTAGCTTCTCGTCCTATAAGGGGGAAAAATTGGCCTGATCCTGGTTTTCCCCAATCTCACTAAGGGGGAAAAGTTGGATCATGCCAATTTTTCCGGGGGAAAAAATTGGATCGATCCAGTTTTTTCCCCCGGAAAAAATGGCATGGGGGAAGAATGGCTATAGGACACCGGTCGTATCTTAGACGTTCTATTATGGGGTGTTTGTTACAACCGCATACGTTTCAGTTAAAGTCGAACGATCTCGAAGCGTATACAACGTGCCCTAAACGTCTCTTAAACTGATCTGTAGCATGCGCTTGTAGCGTTTGTATAACGTGCGTGTAGCGTACAGGTATACGCTAGACACACGCTTGAGCAGGATGAAAATTTTTAAGCTGCATAAAAAATTTCTCGAATTGTAGCGTTTACCAAGCGTATACCTTTGCTTTTCGACGTACTTCAAACTTATGCAACGCGCGTTTATACGATTGCTTAGCGTTCCTCAGGTGTGCAACTAACGTATACCGACTTTGTCAATTTTTCCCTGTACGTTTGGTGCACGCCGGTCTATACGCCAATGTGTGACGCCGTAAGAGGTTGACTGTAATATGACCGTAGGTATTGATTTACCCTTTTTTGTTTTTATGGTTATACATTGAGCATCGTTTATGTATTCGGTCGACTACTGAAAACTACTATCTATTTTTTTTTAATGAAAATTACCCGAATCTCTTATATCAACATAGCAAAATATTGCTTGCCAACATTGCATACTAAATACTGAGCTGTAATATAATGTAATTATTACATAATATGCCTCACCCTTTATCGATGATTTATCTGTAATCAAGTACACTAAGTTGATCGATCATCTTAATGCAAAGAATTCAAATCGAACGTACTATTGTTTAAGGAAATTTTACACAGCACTGATTTACAAGCAGATCATATCTCCAATATAACAATACACAAGTTGATTTGAATAATTAAAAATTAAAAAGCATATGTTAAGGAAGTTTCTTAAAAGTATGCAAATTTGTTACAAATGTAAAATTTTTAAAATAATATATATCATAGAATACATGATAGTGACAACTGATAACTTTCATGCATATTATACTATATATACAGGACATACCAGATAATAATTCGAATCAAACATTGAAGCACGAATAAGTAACATTTATGATATATTGTAGGTTAGGATGAGTGACTAAATTATATACTGATGGGACTAAAACAAAGCAGCAATAGAACGAACTTCTAGTCATTGTACTGTTACCAAGTAGCAATTAAATGATCTAAAGTGATGTGGCCAAACAAAGTATAATTTATAGTGACTGTGAACATGATTTCTGTGAACATAAGCGATGCCCGAACACTGGAATACCAAAACAACTTAACTTGTGAGATATCCGTCGATAGTGTTTACTTATTTATTATCATAGGAATTGAATCCTTTCTGTTGCTTTTATCGTTATCTTTTTCAATCGGAATATGCTGCAAACAATGCAACAGAAAAAAGACTTCATCGTTTGATCCGCCATTACCGAACCGAATTAGCCAATATTCTTCCGCAGACACGTTGCCAAGACTTGTAGTGTATGAAAGTCTTGGAGGACAAGAACAACATGTAGAACAGGACAATGTTTACGAAACATTTAACTGTGATCCTGTTTATGCCAATGAACAGAGGTTTAGGAAAATATTGTTTTTTCTATTTATGCAAATCAAGTGACATTGACAGACATGCTACAAGGAGACGAAGATGCTTAACTTTTATTACATGTATATCAGTTTACTATAGTCACTGACAGACATGCTACAAGGAGACGAAGATGCTTAACTTTTATTACAGATACATGTATATCAGTATACTATACACCATTTTCATATTACCGTCTTTTGACTCCGGAAATTATATTTTGTTGACAGGGTACCTTTAAAAATTTATACATACAAACCATTGAAATTTCACCCTACCACACCTTCATATAGTTGGAAATCCTGATACTCGGTCTAACAAGAGCAACAGAAATAAGTTAATTCAAGATTTTAATCGGTACAATTTGAGAGAAATTTAACAGTTTAATGCTTTCTTTAAATGACTTAATCATCAGAAAACATTAAACTTTCCCACCAAATTGCACCGTATATGTATTTGATTTTACTTCTTTGGTTGCTCGTGATTGGCTCATGATTACCAGGATGTCTTATCACAGAGTAAATAAAAAATTATAGAGCCCGGAGTAAAAAGTCGATAATATGAAAATAGACTATTGAACGTAATAATTACACAATGTTGTTTTTATAATCAATGCTACTTTGTAACATTGTGTTAGAAGTTATTATCACACAATGCTGTATTATTAACCAATACGACTTTGTAGATTTAAATAGAAGTTATTATCACACAATGATGTATTATTAACCAATACGACTTTGTAGATTTTAAATAGAAGTTATTATCACACAATGATGTTTTATTAACCAATACGACTTTGTAGATTTAAATAGAAGTTATTATCACACAATGATGTATTATACCAATACGACTTTGTAAATTTTAAATAGAAGTAATTATCACACATTGCTGTTTTATTAACCAATAATATTTCTAGTAGACATTATTACATTGAACTTTTTTGTATCACACTTTTGTATATCAGAGAAAGCGCCGATAAACATATTTAACCCAAACCATATTGTTCATTTGCCTTTAAAAGAAGGAAGAAAGATACAAGATGGACAGTCAAACTCATTGATCGAATTTAACCTAACAACACCTAAAAAGAAAAAGAGAAATAGACAAAACATAGTACACTACAAGACTAAGCAACACGAACCCCATCAAAAACTGGGGGTAATCTTAGGTGATCCGGAAGGGTAAGCAGATACTGCTCCACATGTGGCACCCGTCGTGTCGATCATGTATATAAACCCGGTAAATAGGCTTATTTGGTACGTCATATTCGTGATGTGGAAGGGGATTGTAGTTACGACATAAGGACCATATCCGATATCATCTGTGAAACGGTGATTTCTTAACGATCAACACTCGTGATGGCGTCCGTAAAATTTACGAAGGGATCAATTCAACTTCACTAATTGGAACTCTTGGTTTAAAAGATTTCTTGTGAGCAGCAATCCTCTATCAAAGAAATCATGATAGGAAATACAAGCCCGGAATATCGAATATATGTTATATGTAAGTCAGTGGCTGTTTGTCATATAGAAATAATGAGACGTGGTACAAATACTAATTACTATCCAGCAGAGTTCAAATAACGTAAATGTAAGAAACTTCAGATCACAGTTCTGTCTTCTGCAGTGAGCAAAACTTGTACCTTATTGTCAGCTTTGAATCTTTTACTAATTCTAGTACGTTTGTTTTTTATTCAATAGTTTGATGAATAATTCATTAAATGTGATTTTTGATTTCTTACGATTAAATGCATTTCTGTATTAGGAAAAAGAGCATAAAATATTGTTTACTTTTATTAGAATACTAAAATTGTTTTATTCTGCTCATCTTTAAACAAATGACAACAAAAGCATGGTGTAATTCGATATGAATTAAAAGTATGAAACGATTGGATCGGATATATCATTCATTGAATAGTTATACTTGATACGTTTTGTAACACGATTCGATGGTACAATAAAGTTTATTTCAGTAGCAGTTTCGTCCTTTATCGCTGATGGAAATAGCAATAGCACCAACCCAGAGAGAACAAAAGAGAACAAGGATTGACATTCCAAGATAGAATGGAATTCCTCCATCACCAAAATTATCTTGTAAGAAAGCTACAAAAAATATCATTATATGATCATTGATTTACCATTGACATCACATTATAGTAACTAGCATTGTTCCATGTGTTTACATTGCGACTGATAGAAGTTAATTTATGAGTTCATACACTTTATCTGACATAAGTTTTTGTACGTTAGAGACATTGTATAAACGCAAACAGTAGTTAACCGATATTCACATCTCATATAAAGAAGACAAAATACAGTTGGGTGCAATCCTTACATGTACAACTATTCAACTTGATGACTAAACTTTGTTTCACATTTGTCATTTCGGGGCCTTTTATAGCTGACTATGCTGTATGGGCTTTGCTCATTTTTGAAGGCTGTTCTAGACATATTTCATGTGAACTTGAAAAGTGTGACCTAGGACTGTCCAACAAGTTAACGCTTTGACAGGTCCAGTTTTAAAGTTAACTTTGGACAAGATTAACAAATGCCCGAGGCTTTTGAATTTGAGCAGGCAACAAAGGGGTTTAATAAAATTGAGAATGGAAATGGGGAATGTGTCAAAGAGACAACAACCCGACCAAATAAAAAACAACAGCAGAGGGTCACCAACAGGTCTTCAATGTAGTGAGAAATTCCCGCCACCCGGAGGCGTCCTTCAGCTGGCCCTAAACAAATATATACTAGTCCAGTGATAATGAACGCCATACTAATTTCCAAATTGTACACAAGAAACTAAAATTAAAATAATACAAGACTAACAAAGGCCAGAGGCTCCTGACTTGGGACAGGCGCAAAAATGCGGCGGGGTTAAACATGTTTGTGAGATCTCAACCCTCCCCCTATACCTCTAACCAATGTAGAAAAGTAAACGCATAACAATACGCACATTAAAATTCAGTTCAAGAGAAGTCCGAGTCTGATGTCAGAAGATGTAACCAAAGAAAATAAACAAAATGACAATAATACATAAATAACAACAGACTACTAGCAGTTAACTGACATGCCAGCTCCAGACTTCAATTAAACTGACTGAAAGATTATGATTTCATCATATGAACATCAGGCACAATCCTTCCAGTTAGGGGTTTAGTATCATACCATCATAACATATATGAAAAGAACATAACCCGTGTCATGCCATCAACTGTTTTTAGAATAAATGTGTTTAGTTCCGATGCAAAGACCTTATCAGTGACTCAATATTAACGCCACAATATGCAATCTTTAATGACTTGACAACAGTATCGTAATTATATCCCTTCTTAATAAGTCTATTCAAAGGTTTTGTAAGTTTCTGAGGTGAATACTGACACCTCTGTGCTTTATAAAGAATATTTCCATAAAAATTGGATGTGAAATACCTGAACGTATTAGAAGTCTGCATGTTGAGCTATATTTACGAATGATGTCTTTATACCGATGATAAAATTTAGTAAATGTTTTGACTAGTTTGTGATATCGAAAACCCTGGTGTAATGATTTTTCAGTAATACATAAATTTCTCTCGTTAAAATCTAAAACATTGTTACATACACGAGCGAATCGTACAAGTTGAGATATATAAACACCGTAAGATGGTGACAAGGGAACGTCACCATCTAAAAACGGATAATTAACGATAGGAAATGAAAAATCATCCCTTTTATCATAAATTTTAGTATTCAGCTTTCCATTAGTGATATAGATATCAAGATCGAGAAAAGGGCAGTGGTCATTGTTAGTATTAGCTTTATTTAAAGTAAGTTCAACAGGATAAATTTCATTAATATACATACTGAAGTCGTCATTATTGAGAGCCAAAATATCATCCAAATATCTAAAAGTATTATTAAATTTGTTTATCAAATGTTGTTTCGATGGGTCTTTGCTTATTTTTGTCATAAATTATAACTCATAACAATACAAAAACAGGTCCGCAATAAGTGGTGCACAGTTAGTCCCCATTTGGAATTCCGATAATCTGACGATATACGGAATCCCAAAGCGAACAAAAATGTTATCTAGTAAAAATTCAAGGGCATATATAGTATCAAAGCATGTCCAATTAACATAGTTTTTTTGTTTATTGCTACTAAAAAATGACCTAAAAGAATTTGAACATTATATATTCACATTCTGATTTTTTGAATGCCCATTTAATTAAGTGTGTGAATTTTTTCTTAATGAGAATGTGAGGCAATGTGGTATACAGTGTAGAAAAATCAAAACTTTAAACATGTTTTTTTGAGATCACAAACCTCTCCTATACCTCTAGCCAATAAAGAATAAAGCAATACACTGCAATATGCACAGTAAAACTCAGTTTAAAAGAAGTCTGAGTACTATGTCAGATCAGGCAACAAAATAAATGAAAAAAATACACGAATTAACAAAGGACATTAGCAGTTACTGACATGCCAACTCCAGACCTCAATTAAACTGATTGAAAGATTATAATTTCACCATATGAAAATCAAGCACCGGTTAGGTGATAAGTGTCATACTATCATAAAATATATGAAAACAATAATGTGTCCATAGTACACGGATGCCCCATCCGCCCTATCATTTTCTATGTTCAATGGACATCCCTCATTTGGCATTAACATTAGAAAGATCATATCATAAGGAACATGTGTAATAAGTTTCAAGTTGATTGGACTTCAATTTCATCCAAAACTATCTCGACCAAAAACTTTAACCTGAAACGGACAGACGGACAGACGGACGAACGTACGAACGTACGAACGACGAACAGAAAACATAATGCCCATAAATGGGGCATAAAAAACCCGTACAAGGCCAACAACTGGTTTTAGAATAATTAATTCCGATGCAAAGAACTTATGAGTGTATCAATATTAATACCAAAATATGCCATCCTTAATGACCTGACATCATGTCGTAACTATATCCCTACTGAGTAAGTCTTTTAAAAGGTGAATTCCGACATTCTAGTGCTTTGTAAAGGATATTACCATGAAAGATGTGAAATACCTGAATGTATAAGATGTCTGCATGCTGATTTATATTTACAACTGATTCGTGCTTGTACCAATGATAAAATTAAGTAAGTGTTTGTGATATCGTAAAGTTTATAATAGAAATGACTGGTGCAGAGAGTAAATATCGTACAGTTTATAATATAAATGACTGGTGCAGAAAGTAAGGTTTATAATAGAAATCACTGGTACAGAGAGTAAATATCGTAAAGTTTATAATAGAAATGACTGGTGAAGAGAGTAAAGTGTATAATAGAATGACTGGTTCAGAGAGTATAGTTTATAATATAAACGACTGGTGCAAAGAGTTAATTTTTTTTATAATAGAAATGACTGGTGCAGAGAGTAAAGTTTATAATAGAAATGACTGGTACCGAGAGTAAAGTTTATAATAGAAATGATGGTGCAGAGAGTAAAGTTTATAATAGAAATAAGTTGTACAGAGAGTAAAGTTTATAATAGGAATGATTGGTGCAGAGAGTAAATATCGTAAAGTTTATAATAGAAATGACTGGTGCAGAGAGTAAAGTTTATAATAGAATTGACTGCTTCAGATAGTAAAGTTTTTTTTTTTATATAAATGACTGGTGCAGAGAGTAAAGTTTATGATAGAAATAAGTGGTACAGAGAGTAAAGTTTATAATAGAAATGACTGGTGCAGACAGTAAAGTTTATAATAGAAATGACTGGTGCAGAGAGTAAAGTTTATAATAGAAATGACTGGTGCAGAGAGTAAAGTTTATAATAGAAATGACTGGTGCAGAGAGTAAAGTTTATAATAGAAATGACTGGTGCAGAGAGTAAAGTTCACAATAGAAATGACTGGTACAGAGAGTAAAGTTTATAATAGAAATGACTGGTACCGAGAGTAAAGTTTATAATAGAAATGACTGGTGCATAGAGTAAAGTTTATAATAGAAATGACCGGTGCAGAGAGTAAAGTTTATAATAGAAATGACTGGTACAGAGAGTAAAGTTTATAATAGAAATGACTGGTGCAGAGAGTAAAGTTCACAATAGAAATGACTGGTACAGAGAGTAAAGTTTATAATAGAAATGATTGGTGCAGAGAGTAAATATCGTAAAGTTTATAATAGAAATGACTGGTGCAGAGAGTAAAGTTTATAATAGAATTGACTGCTTCAGATAGTAAAGTTTTTTTTATATAAATGACTGGTGCAGAGAGTAAAGTTTACAATAGAAATGACTGGTACAGAAAGTAAAGTTTATATTAGAAAAAACTGGTGCAGAGAGTAAAGTTTAAAATAGAAATGACTGGTACAGAGAGTAAAGTTTATAATAGAAATGACTGGTACCGAGAGTAAAGTTATTATAGAAATGACTGGTGCAAAGAGTAAAGTTTATAATAGATATGACTAGTGCAGAGAGTAAAGTTTTTTTTATAATAAAAATGACTGGTACAGAGAGTGAAGTTTATAATAGAAATGACTGGTGCAGAGAGAAAAGTTTATAATAGAAATGACTGGTGCAGAGAGAAAAGTTTATAATAGAAATGACTGGTACAGAGAGTGAAGTTTATATTAGAAAAAACTGGTGCAGAGAGTAAAGTTTAAAATAGAAATGACTGGTACAGAGAGTAAAGTTTATATTAGAGAGTAAAGAAGACTAAAGTTTACATACATTGTATGAGGAAATCTTGTATGCTCTTTACCGAATCCATTCCGGCCCTGGAATAAGAAGTATCCACGAAACTATGGAGGCTGACTTTGATTGCTGCTGAGTCTGATTTCAAATAGTTTGGAAAGAGATTCTGTGGAGCACCTGGTAGGCCTTATCTAGCAAGATAACGTATTTTGTAAGGACTCATTTGTAATATTGGCACCATGTACAGTGAAGGCAGTTCCAGTACTTCAAATTTAGTTAAAATTCCACTGGAAGACAGAACTGATCTATGATTCTTCTAGATTACTTCTGTTGTACGTTTCTTGATAGTACCGGCTGAGGTTTTAAAAGCAAGTGAATTTTCAATAGCTATTCCGTTATCAGTTATTTATTTGATTTATTCGGGGAAATCATGTTGTTTGGATCTTTACTACAGGAACAATACACTTTTGTCATGGATGTATACAGGCGCTAAGCAACATTTTTGATTTAGATTCAGCGATAATTGCATTAGATGTATATTTCAATATGATACGTTATTCTAATTGGCTACACTGCAATCTTGCGTTATTCCTTAATCAACTTCATTACACAATAAAATTTATCATTCATGAATGCACAGGTAAATTAAATAAAAATCGTGTTTTCATGATCCTAGCTAAAAATGTAATTATAAGTATTGAATGCTTCTTTTTGTAACTTCATAGGGTTGTAAAAGCGTTGACCGTGCGCACATTTTTAGAATGAAGTGTTTCCGCGCTTCATACAGAATGTACTTCGGTCAACGATTTTACACCCCAATGAAATTACAAAAAGAAGCATTCAATTCTTAATTAATTTTAATCAACTTTCAGCCTTAATCCATTTGGAAAGAGTATCCGAGTCTGCTACTTGGTATTTAAGTAATTGTCTGGCATTGTCCCAGACAGTATACATTAGCATTTTGAAATTGTGTTTTAAATTGATGGTTTACGCCTTACGGTAAATTTGATTCTTTGGTGAACACATGTCGCTGATACGTACTGTTGACAATGGTCAAATGAATTGTAATAAAATGAACATCTGATCTGAATTGTATTTATTACAAGATATACCCTAAAGTAGGGAGATATTTTGGATTGAACTAAGTTATTATGATGGGAGTCGCCTACATAGATAGCCTTAAGATCTTTCTTTGCAAAGGAAATTTTAGAAATAATCGATCCTAAATAACATCTTCCCAAATACAAATTGGTTTTAATAGTCTGTGGCAATATCAGAGATAGAAGTCTTAAGTTCGTATTGGTTTGAAACAATGGTTTGCAAATATACAAAGACTGAACCTTTGAATTGATAAGTGAAATGTCTA
>CM034350.1:2332620-2335120 GCA_019925275.1 Mytilus edulis
TTACTAAGTTTTAAAGTAAAGTGTTAAAGTTAAGTTATAAGTTACTAAGTTAAAGTTAAAGTTAAGTTAAAGTTAAAGTTAAAGTTAAAGTTTTTAAAGTTAAGTCGTTAAAGTTAAGTTAAAGTTTAAAGTTAAAGTTCAAGTTCAAGTTAAGTTAACAGTTAAGTAAATACAAGTTAAATTTTAAGTTAAAGTTACAGTTATAAGTTAAGTTAAAGTTAAAGTTAAGTTAACGTTAAAGTTAAAGTTAAAGTTCAAGTTAAAGTTACAGTTAAAGTTAAGTTAAATTTAAACGTTAAAGTTTAAGTTCACAGTTAAAGTTACAAAGTTAAAGTTAAGTTAAAAGTTCAGTTAACAGTTCCCAGTTACAGTTAAAGGTTAAAGTTAAAGTTAACAGTTAAAGTAAAGTTAAACGTTAAAGTTACAGTTAAAGTTAAAGTTAAAGTTAAGAAAAGTTCTTAAAGTTCAAGTACAGTTAAACGTTAAAGTTAACGTTAAATTTTAAAGTTCAGAGTTCAACGTTAAAGTTTAAGTTCAAGTTAACACGTTAACGTTAAAGTTAAAGTTAAGTTTAAAGTTAAAGTTAAAGTTAAAGTTAATGTTACGTTAACGTTAAAGTTAAAGTTAAAGTTTAAAGTTAAAGTTTAAAGTTACAGTTAAAGTTACAGTTTAAAGTTAAGTTAACAGTTACAAGTTAAAGTTAAAGTTACAAGTTAAAGTTAAAGTTAAAGTTACAGTTAAAGTTAACGTTAACGTTAACGTTAAAGTTAAAGTTAAAGTTAACGTTAAAGTTAAAGTACAACGTTAAAGTTAAGTTAAAGTTAAAAGTTTAAAGTTACAGTTAAAGTTACAAGTTAAAGTTTACAAGTTAAAGTTAAATTTAAACGTTAAAGTTAAGTTAGTTACTAAGTTAAACGTTCAAAGTTAAAGTTAAGTTAAAGTTAATACGTTAAAAGTTAACGTTAAAAGTTACAAGTTACAGTTAACGTTAAAGTTAACCACGTTAAAGTTACACAGTTAAAGTTAAAGTTACAAGTAATGTATCCGTTCAAGTTAAAGTTACAGTTAAGTTAACGTTTAAAGTTAAGTTAAAGTTAGTTAAAGTTAAAGTTAAAGTTAACGTTAAAGTTAAAGTTAAAGTTAAAGTAAAGTTAAAGTTAAAGTTAAGTTAAAGTTAAGTTAAAGTTAAAGTTAAAGTTAAAGTTAAGTTAAAAGTTAACGTAAAGTAAAGTTAAAGTTAAAGTTTAAAGTTAAGTTTAGTTAAGTTAAAGTTAAAGTTAAAGTTAAAGTTACAGTTAAAGTTTAAAGTTAAGTTAAAGTTAAAGTTAAAGTTAAAGTTAAAGTTAAAGTTAAGTTAAAGTTAAAGTTAAAGTTAAAGTAAAGTTAAGTTAAGTTAAAGTTAAAGTTAAAGTTAACGTTAAAGTTACAAGTTAAGTTAAAGTAAAGTTAAAGTTAAAGTTAAGTTAAAGTTAAAGTTAAAGTTACAAGTTAAGTTAAAGTTAAAGTTAAAGTTAAAGTTAAAGTTTAAAGTTAAAGTTAAAGTTAATTTTAAAGTTAAAGTTAAAGTTAAAGTTAAAGTTAAAGTTAAAGTTAAAGTTAAAGTTAAAGTTTAAGTTAAGTTAAAGTTAAAGTTAAAGTTAAAGTTAAGTTAAGTTAAAGTTAAGTTAAAGTTAAAGTTAAGTTAAAGTTAAAGTTAAAGTTAAAGTTAAAGTTAAGTTAAAGTTAAGTTAAAGTTAAGTTAAAGTTAAAGTTAAAGTTAAAGTTAATTAAAGTTAAAGTTAAAGTTAAGTTAAAGTTAAAGTTAAGTTAAGTTAAGTACAGTTAAAGTTAAAGTTAAAGTTAGTTAAATTAAAGTTAAAGTTAAAGTTAAAGTTAAAAAGTTAAGTTAAAGTTAAAGTTAAAGTTAAAGTTAAAGTTAAAGTTAAAGTTAAAGTTAAAGTTAAAGTTAAAGTTAAAGTAAAGTTAAGTTAAAGTTAAAGTTAAAGTTAAGTTAAGTTAAAGTTAATTAAGTTAAGTTAAAGTTAACTGTTAAAGTTAGTAAGTTTAAAGTTAAAGTTTAAAGTTAAAGTAAAAGTAAAGTTAAGTTAAGTTAAAGTTAAAGTTAACGTTAAGTAAGTTAAAGTTAAGTTAAAGTTAAAGTTAAAGTAAAGTTAAAGTTAAGTTAAAGTTAAAGTTAAAGTTAAGTTAAGTTAAAGTTAAATTAAAGTTTAAAGTTAAAGTTAAGTTAAAGTTAAAGTTAAAGTAAAGTTTAAGTTAAAGTAATAAAGTTAAAGTTAAAGTTAAAGGTTAAGTTAAGTTAAAGAAGTAATTGTAAGTTAGAAGTTAGTTATTTAAGTTAAGTTAAGTTAGTAAGTTAAATTAAGTTAAAGTTAGTTAAGTTAAGTTAAAGTTAAGTAAATTTAAGTAAAGTTAGTAAAGTTAAGTTAAAGTTAGTAAAGTTAGTTAGTTAACGTTAAAGTTAAAGTTAATAAAGTTAAGTTAAAGTAAGTTAAAGGTAAAT
>CM034350.1:2340120-2513023 GCA_019925275.1 Mytilus edulis
ATCCATGACAAAAGTGTATTGTTCCTGTAGTAAAGATCCAAACAACATGATTTCCCCGAATAAATCAAATAAATAACTGATAACGGAATAGCTATTGAAAATTCACTTGCTTTTAAAACCTCAGCCGGTACTATCAAGAAACGTACAACAGAAGTAATCTAGAAGAATCATAGATCAGTTCTGTCTTCCAGTGGAATTTTAACTAAATTTGAAGTACTGGAACTGCCTTCACTGTACATGGTGCCAATATTACAAATGAGTCCTTACAAAATACGTTATCTTGCTAGATAAGGCCTACCAGGTGCTCCACAGAATCTCTTTCCAAACTATTTGAAATCAGACTCAGCAGCAATCAAAGTCAGCCTCCATAGTTTCGTGGATACTTCTTATTCCAGGGCCGGAATGGATTCGGTAAAGAGCATACAAGATTTCCTCATACAATGTATGTAAACTTTAGTCTTCTTTACTCTCTAATATAAACTTTACTCTCTGTACCAGTCATTTCTATTTTAAACTTTACTCTCTGCACCAGTTTTTTCTAATATAAACTTCACTCTCTGTACCAGTCATTTCTATTATAAACTTTTCTCTCTGCACCAGTCATTTCTATTATAAACTTTTCTCTCTGCACCAGTCATTTCTATTATAAACTTCACTCTCTGTACCAGTCATTTTTATTATAAAAAAAACTTTACTCTCTGCACTAGTCATATCTATTATAAACTTTACTCTTTGCACCAGTCATTTCTATAATAACTTTACTCTCGGTACCAGTCATTTCTATTATAAACTTTACTCTCTGTACCAGTCATTTCTATTTTAAACTTTACTCTCTGCACCAGTTTTTTCTAATATAAACTTTACTTTCTGTACCAGTCATTTCTATTGTAAACTTTACTCTCTGCACCAGTCATTTATATAAAAAAAACTTTACTATCTGAAGCAGTCAATTCTATTATAAACTTTACTCTCTGCACCAGTCATTTCTATTATAAACTTTACGATATTTACTCTCTGCACCAATCATTTCTATTATAAACTTTACTCTCTGTACCAGTCATTTCTATTGTGAACTTTACTCTCTGCACCAGTCATTTCTATTATAAACTTTACTCTCTGTACCAGTCATTTCTATTATAAACTTTACTCTCTGCACCGGTCATTTCTATTATAAACTTTACTCTATGCACCAGTCATTTCTATTATAAACTTTACTCTCGGTACCAGTCATTTCTATTATAAACTTTACTCTCTGTACCAGTCATTTCTATTGTGAACTTTACTCTCTGCACCAGTCATTTCTATTATAAACTTTACTCTCTGCACCAGTCATTTCTATTATAAACTTTACTCTCTGCACCAGTCATTTCTATTATAAACTTTACTCTCTGCACCAGTCATTTCTATTATAAACTTTACTGTCTGCACCAGTCATTTCTATTATAAACTTTACTCTCTGTACCACTTATTTCTATCATAAACTTTACTCTCTGCACCAGTCATTTATATAAAAAAAAAACTTTACTATCTGAAGCAGTCAATTCTATTATAAACTTTACTCTCTGCACCAGTCATTTCTATTATAAACTTTACGATATTTACTCTCTGCACCAATCATTCCTATTATAAACTTTACTCTCTGTACAACTTATTTCTATTATAAACTTTACTCTCTGCACCAGTCATTTCTATTATAAACTTTACTCTCGGTACCAGTCATTTCTATTATAAACTTTACTCTCTGCACCAGTCATTTCTATTATAAAAAAAATTAACTCTTTGCACCAGTCGTTTATATTATAAACTATACTCTCTGAACCAGTCATTTCTATTATACACTTTACTCTCTTCACCAGTCATTTCTATTATAAACTTTACGATATTTACTCTCTGTACCAGTGATTTCTATTATAAACCTTACTTTCTGCACCAGTCATTTATATTATAAACTGTACGATATTTACTCTCTGCACCAGTCATTTCTATTATAAACTTTACGATATCACAAACACTTACTTAATTTTATCATTGGTACAAGCACGAATCAGTTGTAAATATAAATCAGCATGCAGACATCTTATACATTCAGGTATTTCACATCTTTCATGGTAATATCCTTTACAAAGCACTAGAATGTCGGAATTCACCTTTTAAAAGACTTACTCAGTAGGGATATAGTTACGACATGATGTCAGGTCATTAAGGATGGCATATTTTGGTATTAATATTGATACACTCATAAGTTCTTTGCATCGGAATTAATTATTCTAAAACCAGTTGTTGGCCTTGTACGGGTTTTTTATGCCCCATTTATGGGCATTATGTTTTCTGTTCGTCGTTCGTACGTTCGTACGTTCGTCCGTCTGTCCGTCTGTCCGTTTCAGGTTAAAGTTTTTGGTCGAGATAGTTTTGGATGAAATTGAAGTCCAATCAACTTGAAACTTATTACACATGTTCCTTATGATATGATCTTTCTAATGTTAATGCCAAATGAGGGATGTCCATTGAACATAGAAAATGATAGGGCGGATGGGGCATCCGTGTACTATGGACACATTATTGTTTTCATATATTTTATGATAGTATGACACTTATCACCTAACCGGTGCTTGATTTTCATATGGTGAAATTATAATCTTTCAATCAGTTTAATTGAGGTCTGGAGTTGGCATGTCAGTAACTGCTAATGTCCTTTGTTAATTCGTGTATTTTTTTCATTTATTTTGTTGCCTGATCTGACATAGTACTCAGACTTCTTTTAAACTGAGTTTTACTGTGCATATTGCAGTGTATTGCTTTATTCTTTATTGGCTAGAGGTATAGGAGAGGTTTGTGATCTCAAAAAAACATGTTTAAAGTTTTGATTTTTCTACACTGTATACCACATTGCCTCACATTCTCATTAAGAAAAAATTCACACACTTAATTAAATGGGCATTCAAAAAATCAGAATGTGAATATATATGTTCAAATTCTTTTAGGTCATTTTTTAGTAGCAATAAACAAAAAAACTATGTTAATTGGACATGCTTTGATACTATATATGCCCTTGAATTTTTACTAGATAACATTTTTGTTCGCTTTGGGGATTCCGTATATCGTCAGATTATCGGAATTCCAAATGGGGACTAACTGTGCACCACTTATTGCGGACCTGTTTTTGTATTGTTATGAGTTATAATTTATGACAAAAATAAGCAAAGACCCATCGAAACAACATTTGATAAACAAATTTAATAATACTTTTAGATATTTGGATGATATTTTGGCTCTCAATAATGACGACTTCAGTATGTATATTAATGAAATTTATCCTGTTGAACTTACTTTAAATAAAGCTAATACTAACAATGACCACTGCCCTTTTCTCGATCTTGATATCTATATCACTAATGGAAAGCTGAATACTAAAATTTATGATAAAAGGGATGATTTTTCATTTCCTATCGTTAATTATCCGTTTTTAGATGGTGACGTTCCCTTGTCACCATCTTACGGTGTTTATATATCTCAACTTGTACGATTCGCTCGTGTATGTAACAATGTTTTAGATTTTAACGAGAGAAATTTATGTATTACTGAAAAATCATTACACCAGGGTTTTCGATATCACAAACTAGTCAAAACATTTACTAAATTTTATCATCGGTATAAAGACATCATTCGTAAATATAGCTCAACATGCAGACTTCTAATACGTTCAGGTATTTCACATCCAATTTTTTATGGAAATATTCTTTATAAAGCACAGAGGTGTCAGTATTCACCTCAGAAACTTACAAAACCTTTGAATAGACTTATTAAGAAGGGATATAATTACGATACTGTTGTCAAGTCATTAAAGATTGCATATTGTGGCGTTAATATTGAGTCACTGATAAGGTCTTTGCATCGGAACTAAACACATTTATTCTAAAAACAGTTGATGGCATGACACGGGTTATGTTCTTTTCATATATGTTATGATGGTATGATACTAAACCCCTAACTGGAAGGATTGTGCCTGATGTTCATATGATGAAATCATAATCTTTCAGTCAGTTTAATTGAAGTCTGGAGCTGGCATGTCAGTTAACTGCTAGTAGTCTGTTGTTATTTATGTATTATTGTCATTTTGTTTATTTTCTTTGGTTACATCTTCTGACATCAGACTCGGACTTCTCTTGAACTGAATTTTAATGTGCGTATTGTTATGCGTTTACTTTTCTACATTGGTTAGAGGTATAGGGGGAGGGTTGAGATCTCACAAACATGTTTAACCCCGCCGCATTTTTGCGCCTGTCCCAAGTCAGGAGCCTCTGGCCTTTGTTAGTCTTGTATTATTTTAATTTTAGTTTCTTGTGTACAATTTGGAAATTAGTATGGCGTTCATTATCACTGGACTAGTATATATTTGTTTAGGGGCCAGCTGAAGGACGCCTCCGGGTGCGGGAATTTCTCACTACATTGAAGACCTGTTGGTGACCCTCTGCTGTTGTTTTTTATTTGGTCGGGTTGTTGTCTCTTTGACACATTCCCCATTTCCATTCTCAATTTTATTAAACCCCTTTGTTGCCTGCTCAAATTCAAAAGCCTCGGGCATTTGTTAATCTTGTCCAAAGTTAACTTTAAAACTGGACCTGTCAAAGCGTTAACTTGTTGGACAGTCCTAGGTCACACTTTTCAAGTTCACATGAAATATGTCTAGAACAGCCTTCAAAAATGAGCAAAGCCCATACAGCATAGTCAGCTATAAAAGGCCCCGAAATGACAAATGTGAAACAAAGTTTAGTCATCAAGTTGAATAGTTGTACATGTAAGGATTGCACCCAACTGTATTTTGTCTTCTTTATATGAGATGTGAATATCGGTTAACTACTGTTGCGTTTATACAATGTCTCTAACGTACAAAAACTTATGTCAGATAAAGTGTATGAACTCATAAATTAACTTCTATCAGTCGCAATGTAAACACATGGAACAATGCTAGTTACTATAATGTGATGTCAATGGTAAATCAATGATCATATAATGATATTTTTTGTAGCTTTCTTACAAGATAATTTTGGTGATGGAGGAATTCCATTCTATCTTGGAATGTCAATCCTTGTTCTCTTTTGTTCTCTCTGGGTTGGTGCTATTGCTATTTCCATCAGCGATAAAGGACGAAACTGCTACTGAAATAAACTTTATTGTACCATCGAATCGTGTTACAAAACGTATCAAGTATAACTATTCAATGAATGATATATCCGATCCAATCGTTTCATACTTTTAATTCATATCGAATTACACCATGCTTTTGTTGTCATTTGTTTAAAGATGAGCAGAATAAAACAATTTTAGTATTCTAATAAAAGTAAACAATATTTTATGCTCTTTTTCCTAATACAGAAATGCATTTAATCGTAAGAAATCAAAAATCACATTTAATGAATTATTCATCAAACTATTGAATAAAAAACAAACGTACTAGAATTAGTAAAAGATTCAAAGCTGACAATAAGGTACAAGTTTTGCTCACTGCAGAAGACAGAACTGTGATCTGAAGTTTCTTACATTTACGTTATTTGAACTCTGCTGGATAGTAATTAGTATTTGTACCACGTCTCATTATTTCTATATGACAAACAGCCACTGACTTACATATAACATATATTCGATATTCCGGGCTTGTATTTCCTATCATGATTTCTTTGATAGAGGATTGCTGCTCACAAGAAATCTTTTAAACCAAGAGTTCCAATTAGTGAAGTTGAATTGATCCCTTCGTAAATTTTACGGACGCCATCACGAGTGTTGATCGTTAAGAAATCACCGTTTCACAGATGATATCGGATATGGTCCTTATGTCGTAACTACAATCCCCTTCCACATCACGAATATGACGTACCAAATAAGCCTATTTACCGGGTTTATATACATGATCGACACGACGGGTGCCACATGTGGAGCAGTATCTGCTTACCCTTCCGGATCACCTAAGATTACCCCCAGTTTTTGATGGGGTTCGTGTTGCTTAGTCTTGTAGTGTACTATGTTTTGTCTATTTCTCTTTTTCTTTTTAGGTGTTGTTAGGTTAAATTCGATCAATGAGTTTGACTGTCCATCTTGTATCTTTCTTCCTTCTTTTAAAGGCAAATGAACAATATGGTTTGGGTTAAATATGTTTATCGGCGCTTTCTCTGATATACAAAAGTGTGATACAAAAAAGTTCAATGTAATAATGTCTACTAGAAATATTATTGGTTAATAAAACAGCAATGTGTGATAATTACTTCTATTTAAAATTTACAAAGTCGTATTGGTATAATACATCATTGTGTGATAATAACTTCTATTTAAATCTACAAAGTCGTATTGGTTAATAAAACATCATTGTGTGATAATAACTTCTATTTAAAATCTACAAAGTCGTATTGGTTAATAATACATCATTGTGTGATAATAACTTCTATTTAAATCTACAAAGTCGTATTGGTTAATAATACAGCATTGTGTGATAATAACTTCTAACACAATGTTACAAAGTAGCATTGATTATAAAACAACATTGTGTAATTATTACGTTCAATAGTCTATTTTCATATTATCGACTTTTTACTCCGGGCTCTATAATTTTTTATTTACTCTGTGATAAGACATCCTGGTAATCATGAGCCAATCACGAGCAACCAAAGAAGTAAAATCAAATACATATACGGTGCAATTTGGTGGGAAAGTTTAATGTTTTCTGATGATTAAGTCATTTAAAGAAAGCATTAAACTGTTAAATTTCTCTCAAATTGTACCGATTAAAATCTTGAATTAACTTATTTCTGTTGCTCTTGTTAGACCGAGTATCAGGATTTCCAACTATATTGAAGGTGTGGTAGGGTGAAATTTCAATGGTTTGTATGTATAAATTTTTAAAGGTACCCTGTCAACAAAATATAATTTCCGGAGTCAAAAGACGGTAATATGAAAATGGTGTATAGTATACTGATATACATGTATCTGTAATAAAAGTTAAGCATCTTCGTCTCCTTGTAGCATGTCTGTCAGTGACTATAGTAAACTGATATACATGTAATAAAAGTTAAGCATCTTCGTCTCCTTGTAGCATGTCTGTCAATGTCACTTGATTTGCATAAATAGAAAAAACAATATTTTTCCTAAACCTCTGTTCATTGGCATAAACAGGATCACAGTTAAATGTTTCGTAAACATTGTCCTGTTCTACATGTTGTTCTTGTCCTCCAAGACTTTCATACACTACAAGTCTTGGCAACGTGTCTGCGGAAGAATATTGGCTAATTCGGTTCGGTAATGGCGGATCAAACGATGAAGTCTTTTTTCTGTTGCATTGTTTGCAGCATATTCCGATTGAAAAAGATAACGATAAAAGCAACAGAAAGGATTCAATTCCTATGATAATAAATAAGTAAACACTATCGACGGATATCTCACAAGTTAAGTTGTTTTGGTATTCCAGTGTTCGGGCATCGCTTATGTTCACAGAAATCATGTTCACAGTCACTATAAATTATACTTTGTTTGGCCACATCACTTTAGATCATTTAATTGCTACTTGGTAACAGTACAATGACTAGAAGTTCGTTCTATTGCTGCTTTGTTTTAGTCCCATCAGTATATAATTTAGTCACTCATCCTAACCTACAATATATCATAAATGTTACTTATTCGTGCTTCAATGTTTGATTCGAATTATTATCTGGTATGTCCTGTATATATAGTATAATATGCATGAAAGTTATCAGTTGTCACTATCATGTATTCTATGATATATTATTTTAAAATTTTACATTTGTAACAAATTTGCATACTTTTAAGAAACTTCCTTAACATATGCTTTTTAATTTTTAATTATTCAAATCAACTTGTGTATTGTTATATTGGAGATATGATCTGCTTGTAAATCAGTGCTGTGTAAAATTTCCTTAAACAATAGTACGTTCGATTTGAATTCTTTGCATTAAGATGATCGATCAACTTAGTGTACTTGATTACAGATAAATCATCGATAAAGGGTGAGGCATATTATGTAATAATTACATTATATTACAGCTCAGTATTTAGTATGCAATGTTGGCAAGCAATATTTTGCTATGTTGATATAAGAGATTCGGGTAATTTTCATTAAAAAAAAATAGATAGTAGTTTTCAGTAGTCGACCGAATACATAAACGATGCTCAATGTATAACCATAAAAACAAAAAAGGGTAAATCAATACCTACGGTCATATTACAGTCAACCTCTTTACGGCGTCACACATTGGCGTATAGACCGGCGTGCACCAAACGTACAGGGAAAATTGACAAAGTCGGTATACGTTAGTTGCACACCTGAGGAACGCTAAGCAATCGTTAAACGCGCGTTGCATAAGTTTGAAGTACGTCGAAAAGCAAAGGTATACGCTTGGTAAACGCTACAATTCGAGAAATTTTTTATGCAGCTTAAAAATTTTCATCCTGCTCAAGCGTGTGTCTAGCGTATACCTGTACGCTACACGCACGTTATACAAACGCTACAAGCGCATGCTACAGATCAGTTTAAGAGACGTTTAGGGCACGTTGTATACGCTTCGAGATCGTTCGACTTTAACTGAAACGTATGCGGTTGTAACAAACACCCCATAATAGAACGTCTAAGATACGACCGGTGTCCTATAGCCATTCTTCCCCCATGCCATTTTTTCCGGGGGAAAAAACTGGATCGATCCAATTTTTTCCCCCGGAAAAATTGGCATGATCCAACTTTTCCCCCTTAGTGAGATTGGGGAAAACCAGGATCAGGCCAATTTTTCCCCCTTATAGGACGAGAAGCTAAATTTTCCCCCTTGAAATATAATGTTATTTTATAAATATTTATCCAAAAAAAAAGAAAAGTAACTTTTTTTTATTAGTTTACCAAACCTTCATCGTATCAATATTCATTTGATATATATTTCGGGTGTTTTTAAGCTCGGGATTTCGGGATTTACCTTTTCGGGATCGGGGATTTTTTTTCGAATTTCGGGGTGTCAGGATTTAAATTTATTTCCGCGGGATTTCGTGTTTTTAAGCCCGGGATTTCTGAATCAGAACCTTCCTACCCCCTCACCCACCCCCACCCTACCCCCCCCCCCCCTTTCCGAGAATGATAATAGATATAAGAAGATGTGGTATGGAAACTTGCTGGCAGTTCAAAGGATTATGGTATTAGTATGGAGTATACACCTTGTAAAAAATAAAAATAACAAAAAATAAGTTGTAAGTTGCCAGGCCAAAAGAATGCATGTAAATGTCAGCATATTGAAGATTCGGACGATCAGACAAAATAATACCCAAAAAAATGCAATTACAGACGGCCGAAAAAATATAGACGGACTGATGAACATGAAGACAGACAGATTGAGATATAGACCGACTGGTAGACATGTAGACAGACTAGTACTGGTGTAAACGTAAACTGACTTGTAAACATGTAGATAGATTAGTCAACACGGAGACAGACGGGTGGACCTGTAGACATAATATTAGACATAGACGGACCGGTGAATATGAACTCAGACTGTTAAACATGCAGACAGACAAGTAGACACATAGACAGACCGATGAAAATGTAAACGGACTTTTGGAAATAGAACACATATCCTTTTGAGAATGTAAACCGACTAAAGGACTACTTGAAAAAAACTGGGGAAAATACAGACAGACGAGTGGACACATAGACAGGCTGATGACCATGTCGACAATGACAAAAAACTATTTGTCAGCATAAAAATCTAATTCCAACTCTGTTGGGTTTGATTTTCAGACTGATATAAATACTACCGGTATAGTGAAATCTATTCTATCGGGGAAAGATTGGCATGGGGGAAAAGTGACAATATGTATATGTATTGCCAAATTTCCGCGGGGGGAGAATGGCAATGATCCAAAATTTCCCCAGGGGAAGAATTGGTTCATGCCAGTTTGTCCCCGGGGCAAAAACTGGCATGGGAGAAGAATGGCTATATAACACCGGGAAAAAGAATGCATGTAAATGTCAGCATATTGAAGATTCGGACGATCAGACAAAATAATACCCAAAAAAATGCAATTACAGACGGCCGAAAAAATATAGACGGACTGATGAACATGAAGACAGACAGATTGAGATATAGACCGACTGGTAGACATGTAGACAGACTAGTACTGGTGTAAACGTAAACTGACTTGTAAACATGTAGATAGATTAGTCAACACGGAGACAGACGGGTGGACCTGTAGACATAATATTAGACATAGACGGACCGGTGAATATGAACTCAGACTGTTAAACATGCAGACAGACAAGTAGACACATAGACAGACCGATGAAAATGTAAACGGACTTTTGGAAATAGAACACATATCCTTTTGAGAATGTAAACCGACTAAAGGACTACTTGAAAAAAACTGGGGAAAATACAGACAGACGAGTGGACACATAGACAGGCTGATGACCATGTCGACAATGACAAAAAACTATTTGTCAGCATAAAAATCTAATTCCAACTCTGTTGGGTTTGATTTTCAGACTGATATAAATACTACCGGTATAGTGAAATCTATTCTATCGGGGAAAGATTGGCATGGGGGAAAAGTGACAATATGTATATGTATTGCCAAATTTCCGCGGGGGAGAATGGCAATGATCCAAAATTTCCCCAGGGGAAGAATTGGTTCATGCCAGTTTGTCCCCCGGGGCAAAAACTGGCATGGGAGAAGAATGGCTATATAACACCGGGAAAAAGAATGCATGTAAATGTCAGCATATTGAAGATTCGGACGATCAGACAAAATAATACCCAAAAAAATGCAATTACAGACGGCCGAAAAAATATAGACGGACTGATGAACATGAAGACAGACAGATTGAGATATAGACCGACTGGTAGACATGTAGACAGACTAGTACTGGTGTAAACGTAAACTGACTTGTAAACATGTAGATAGATTAGCCAACACGGAGACAGACGGGTGGACCTGTAGACATAATATTAGACATAGACGGACCGGTGAATATGAACTCAGACTGTTAAACATGCAGACAGACAAGTAGACACATAGACAGACCGATGAAAATGTAAACGGACTTTTGGAAATAGAACACATATCCTTTTGAGAATGTTAACCGACTAAAGGACTACTTGAAAAAAACTGGGGAAAATACAGACAGACGAGTGGACACATAGACAGGCTGATGACCATGTCGACAATGACAAAAACTATTTGTCAGCATAAAAATCTAATTCCAACTCTGTTGGGTTTGATTTTCAGACTGATATAAATACTACCGGTATAGTGAAATCTATTCTATCGGGGAAAGATTGGCATGGGGGAAAAGTGACAATATGTATATGTATTGCCAAATTTCCGCGGGGGGAGAATGGCAATGATCCAAAATTTCCCCAGGGGAAGAATTGGTTCATGCCAGTTTGTCCCCCGGGGCAAAAACTGGCATGGGAGAAGAATGGCTATATAACACCGGGAAAAAGAATGCATGTAAATGTCAGCATATTGAAGATTCGGACGATCAGACAAAATAATACCCAAAAAAATGCAATTACAGACGGCCGAAAAAATATAGACGGACTGATGAACATGAAGACAGACAGATTGAGATATAGACCGACTGGTAGACATGTAGACAGACTAGTACTGGTGTAAACGTAAACTGACTTGTAAACATGTAGATAGATTAGCCAACACGGAGACAGACGGGTGGACCTGTAGACATAATATTAGACATACTAGACGGACCGGTGAATATGAACTCAGACTGTTAAACATGCAGACAGACAAGTAGACACATAGACAGACCGATGAAAATGTAAACGGACTTTTGGAAATAGAACACATATCCTTTTGAGAATGTAAACCGACTAAAGGACTACTTGAAAAAAACTGGGGAAAATACAGACAGACGAGTGGACACATAGACAGGCTGATGACCATGTCGACATTGACAAAAACTATTTGTCAGCATAAAAATCTAATTCCAACTCTGTTGGGTTTGATTTCAGACTGATATAAATACTACCGGTATAGTGAAATCTATTCTATGGGGGAAAGATTGGCATGGGGATAAAGTGACAATATGTATACGTATTGCCAAATTTCCGCGGGGGGAGAATGGCAATGATCCAAAATTTCCCCAGGGGAAGAATTGGTTCATGCCAGTTTTTCCCCCGGGGCAAAAACTGGCATGGGAGAAGAATGGCTATATAACACCGGACGCGTCTCAAATACGTTCAAGAAACTTTTTTTTCTTCGTAGCGTGCATTCCATCTACATTAGACAAACGCCAGGCATGCGCAACCATACGTTTCTTGAACGCCCAATAAACGCTTAAGTACGCTTCTCGTACGCCCATTTCCCGCTTATAGCTCGTTATACACACGTTATATATATGATTGACAGGTTGAATGCATCCAAAATTACTAGCGTATTGGCAGCGTACATAATTTTATAGCACGCCCTGCGTACGTCGGAGCTATACGCTGATGTGTGATGCCGGTTTGAAGGACAAACGGTGTAATTGTTTGGCCAGTCTTTAAAAATAGTTGATTAAATAGTTGGTTTGATTAGACTGTAAATCAAATTTCAACAAACAACGCCATAAATCATTATAATTGATTGTCTGAAAAACCAATTCATTTTGTATTGTAAATACTTGTTACAACTTATTATAACGATTTTTTTCTGTCTTACCAAGGGTGATTTATCTTGTTAAATGTAAAATAGTGCAGTGACTGGCTTATCTAATTTCTTAGTTTACTACATTGTACACTACTCTTCCTGCAGGCTAAAACCTCAATGCAATGTCTAGATTTATATACCTTTTCATCAGAAGGTCGTATGCAAACACGTTAAACATCAGAAAGGACAAAGCAAGGACGTCAAATCATTGATTTCGTGTTAAAGTCGACAACTGAGATCTATAGATTGGAAACTGGTATACCGATACCAAAATACATAATGGAGAAAATATGTATGTCTATAGGTTGCATTTCTGTAAATAAAGACCATGCAATTTCCATAGTAAACTGGGACAATTTTACTCTGAAGTTTCGTGAAAAAATATATCCTAGAATAGAAAATTAATATGCGCTACAATTTTATTCAAAGTTCAAAACATGAGGCTGTGCGGCATATTTTCAACATTTATGCCCTGAACTTGTAAGTGTTTCAACTTATACTAAAATTGTGTACTACCCCAAACTTTACTTTTTGCCTACTTCAGAATTCATTTTTCACCGTAATAGTAAGTTTTTATACTGGTAACAGTTCCAAGTTATGTCTCTATTAGAATATAATTTATTATATGGGAACCAGTGTGTCAACAAAACAAATGAAATTATCTAAGATTATCATATATCTTCCCAAAAGAGGTGTCAGTGGTTTGAGAAACGCCTTCTTTATTCTGTCCGTTAAAAGTCAAATTCAATTAAACGTGTACAAAAGGAATAAAATTAAGCGATTATATATTTTTGTTGGATATAGATACGTGCAAAACGTCTGTTATATAAACATATACAGGCTTCAAATTTCTGGTATTTGCAGAAGACCCCGATACTGATCTTATCTACTTCATGTCGGTAAATGAAAAAGGACTTTACAACCCTTGAAATCATATTCATAAGTTAAGCATTTATTTTCATGTAATTTTTACCACTTCGTTCATGCGTAAAACACGTTCTATGCCGATCTGTCTTTTTCTTGTCCCCTTTTTTGCACGTTAAGAAACCCATATGATAAAGGCATTCGGTGTACTTGGAAATATCGGAAATTACTATCTAGTCTATTTTTACATCAGAGGCCCCTGAGGGGCCTCGGGTGTATTGCCATCGCCTACTTTTCACAGATCTTCAAAGATCAAAGAGATGCATATATAATTAGTGTTGGGATAATAACCGACATTATGAACCCGCGGACATTATAGTGCAGAATAAAATTCCTTGTCTCTTCTTTTATATTCATGTTTTCAATGGATACTCAGATTTTTTTAAATGCAAATTAATAATATGAAAATGTTTTGTCGTTAGAAATATTCGTATATCAATCAAACGATCTTCAATATCAATGATATACCGAAATATTATTGTCGCGGATGAATACCACCTATGCATATTCATCAAGTGAGCAAGAGCGAGAAGATAAACGAGAGAAAATCAATTCACGCAATTACACACAGAAAGGTAATTATATTTCAATTATTTGAAATAGAGTAACATCTTTAAACCGTTTGTAGCATATTTGTCTATAATATTAACGAAGCAAAATCAGGAATATTTAATCTGACACAATATAAAAATAATTTGTCAGGCCGCGTCCCCCGCAGCCATTTTGAAAATACCAGCAGATTGGGTAGGAGTAACAAGAACCTGCAAGGCCCTTAAAGATAAGGTTACTTTCTTTGTATTCTTTAATGGAATCAATTTTTTTTTTTTTTAAAGATCTCAACAATTTTTGAAGTTAAATTTCTTTTCTTCGTAAATAACGATTGATCACTTGGACACACACGTGGAACTATTTTCTGTTTTTTAATTAAGGTGCTGTTTCGGATTTTCGCTCCTTCTCCGACTTAGTTACTTGCATTAGTATATTTGAATAATTATGTCCCTTGACTAGAAAAAAAGCGGATTTTGTTAATGAATTTGTAAGTAATTCTTATATATAATTATTGGTTGAAATAATTGTATTTTATGTAATATTCAGAGAATCTTCGACTTCTTATTCTTCCAATAGAGATGGACTATTTTTGAGTGTCAATTATGACTCTTGCTCGTAAAAGCAAGAGTCTTATTTTACACTGAAAGTGAAAGTGAAATGTCAGAATTTACTAGCCACTAGATATATTTGGAATCCGGGTCCGTTCGCGCCCATTCACGTTCGCACCCACTCATGTTCGCCCCCTTTCACTTTCGCACCCTACATGTTCGCACCCAAAGTCCGTTCGCACCCTACATGTTCGCGCCCTATTTCAACTTTGTAATCCAGTAGTATTCTTATAAGTATTATTGTTTTCATTGTCTCAAAATAAAGTGATACAGCATTTTTTTGTGTTGAATAAATCTTAATCATGTTTTGGATAGTGTATTGTTAAAAAAAAAATATTCCTTTCTAAATAAAGTGGGATTCTGTCAACGTTTTATTTTGTGTTGAATAACTCTTTATCATGTTTTGGTTAGTGTATTGCTATAACATGTATAACTTTGTTTCATTGACTTGTTTCAAAATGAAGTGAGATTCTGACTACGTTTTTTTTTTTTGAGTCTTGAATAAATTTTATCATGTTTTGGTTATAATAGTGTATTGCTATATTTTATTGTTTCATTGTTTCAGATCAAAGGGACCAAGCTGTTAAAAACAATTATCTTTTGTGTTTTTCATTTATAATCTTCAATATTTTACTCATACCAAGCTATAAATACATTCAGCATTTACACGAAAGCAATTAAAAACAACAATGATGATTTTCCAATTATTCAACTGGAATTTGAATTAAAATTGGGCGCGAACGTGTAGAGTGCGAACGGACCTTGGGTGCGAACGTGCGAGGTGCGAACGTGCGAGGTGCGAACGTGTAGGGTGCGAAAGTATATTGGGCGCGAACGGACCTGATACCATATATTTGGAGAATCCTTACAGTTTTAGAGGTATATATAAATATAGATTAACTGTTCTGTTTTTTAAGTCTTCCTTGTAGTATTGTATAATTTTGACCATACATGTCACTAGTCCAAATAATTATGACGTCTTGAAAGGCTATTATATTTTTTTTCTTTGACGCCTTACTTCGACGTCGAAGTAAGGCGTCAAAGAAAAAAAATATAAAAGCCTTTCAAGACGTCATAATTATTTGGACTAACATGTCACATGTACATGTATTGCCAAAATTATTAAGTTGTGTAACCATATCCATGTAAAATTTTAGGTATTTGAATTAGACATTTGTTCACGCATACATGAGTACTTGAGCAAATACAATCAGTTAAATTTCACTACGAGCACCCATGAGATCTTAAATTGAGCAAATATGATCACTTACATTTATGAGTAAAATTTTAGCTAGATCTACTCAATTGAGTTAGATATATCAATTTTGAGACTAATCTAAATGGTTATTTGAGCACACATGTGGCTATTTATACTAATTAGAGCGATATTGGGATTCTACATGTCAGTAAACTTATCAAATCTTTATTGAGTCAAACCTATGAGCCCTATACCCTGCATATGACTGCAAGAGATATTTTAAATGTTTTCCAGAACCCTAGATCAGTCTTCACGCTGAACTGCTAAATCTACAGGCCTGCAGCTCAATTTTTGAAAATTTTTAGTTAGATTCTGTTGGCCTGTAGGTCTGATTTTTACAGGCCCGAGAGCAATTTTACTAGCCTGGGCTGCCACTCGTCGTGAAGACTGCTAGATTAAAAGTTGAACTGCAACATTGCAAAGGGTTAGTGTATTATTTTATTTTATCAAAATGTTAAAATTGAGAATGAAAATGGGGAATGTGTCACAGAGACAACAACCTGACTAAAGAAAAAAAAACAACAGCAGAAGGTCACCAACAGGTCTTCAATATAGCGAGAAATTCCCGCATCCGGAGGCGTCCTTCAGCTGGCCCCTAAACAAATATATACTAGTTCAGTAATAATGAACGCCATACTAATTTTCAAATTGTACACAAGAAACCAAAATTAAAATAATACAAGACTAACAAAGGCCAGAGGCTCCTGACTTGGGACAGGCGCAAAAATGTGGCAGGGTTAAACATGTTTGTGAGATCTCAACCCTCCCCTATACCTCTAGCCAATGTAGAAAAGTAAACTCATAACAATATGCACATTAAAATTCAGTTCAAGAGAAGTCTGAGTCTGATGTCAGAAGATGTACATGTAACCATAGTCTAGAGAATAAACAAAATGACAATAATACATAAATAACAACAGACTACTAGCAGTTAACTGACATGCCAGCTCCAGACTACAATAAAACTGACTGAAAGATTATGATTTCATCATATGAATATCAAGCACAATCCTTCCCATTAGGGGTTTAGTATCATACCATCATAACATATATGAGAAGAACATAACCAGTGCCATGCCAACAACGGTTTTTAAAATGAATGTGTTTAGTTCCGATGCAAAGACCCTATAAGTGAATTAATATTAACGCCAAAATATGCAATCTTTAATGACCTGACAACAGTATCGTTACTAAATCCCTCTTAATAAGTCTATTCAAAGGTTTTGTTAGTTTCTGAGGTGAATACTGACACCTTTGTGCTTTATAAAGAATATTTCCATAAAAAATTGGATGTGAAATACCTGAACGTATAACAAGTCTGCATGTTGAGCTATATTTACGAATAATGTCCTTATACCGCTGATAAGATTTAGTAAATGTTGTGACTAGTTTGTGATATGGAAAACCCTGGTGTAATAATTTTTCAGTAATACATAAATTTCTCTCGTTAAAATCTAAAACATTGTTACATACATGAGAGAATCGTACAAGTTGAGATACAGTGTATATAAACACCGTAAGATGGTGACAAGGGAACGTCACCATTTAAAAATGGATAGTTAACGATAGGAAATGAAAAATTATCTCTTTTATCATAAATTTTAGTATGTTAAATGTTTAAATTGTTCAATGTTTTTGTTAATTTATTATTCTGTGGAAATTTAAATCTCAAGAATCTTTCTGTGAGTTTGCATGAATAATTCCATGTTTTAATTTGTACCAGAAGCCCAAGTCACGCATAAGTTAACATGGATTTAAAATGTCCACGATTAAAACCACATGTACATGTATATTCTAGATTATTCAAACAAAATGTTCAGCAACATTTAAAGGAACCTTTCTATTTTTAATTCCCAAACATAATTGTTATTACTTAAACAACTTTGTTTTAAAACAGTTTAGATTTCTATCAAATTGGATGAGAATCCAGGAGTTTTAAAGGGGGAGGGGTCTAGCAAGTCAACATTTTGGGTAAAACTATATAAAAAAAGGACTACGCATTTACCATACATGGAGCTCCTCGAAAAGGGCAAGCCTTCAGTTCTTTCCTCCCCCCAAAAGTCTGCCTTAGCAATTTTAAACACTCTTAAGCTGTCTATTCATGTAGCTGTACATTGGAGCCTATGAGACTACAATCTGAGTAGACATCTGAATCACAGAAAATCAACCTATAGATATATTCATGTATAAATTGATAATTAAATTTTAACCAATTTATACATTTTTTTTAATTTGTTTTTGACAATTTTTTGTTCATTTAAAAATATAGGGACAACAGAGTTGGTGTATGTGGGTTCGATTCCCACCCTAGGCATTCATTTATATTGGCTGGTGCAAAGCGGGCAGTTTAGCTTAGTGGCCCCACACTGACTCTGTTGTTCATATGTCACTTAAAAAAATCAGGCGGCCTTCTTCAGGTCTTGCCATCTTTATTTTTATATTTGTAAATCATACACAACAAAACTATTGAATAATTGTGAAAATTATACCACAGATAACTATGGTAAAACTTTAATTGTTGTTGGAATAATTAAACTTGGCTGCCATCCAAGATCCAAAAAGTTTTTATATTGATGAGTTATATATATCAGATTTGGATTCTTTTGGTCACAAAACATTTTGGATGGTAGGTGGTGGCTAAATCTTAATTCTTAATTGCTTAAAGCTTTCGGGTCTGAAAATTGCCCAAAATCATCATATTTTGACAAAATTTGGAACATAAAATGTACCTTTATGAAAAGAACTGATTTATTGAGCGTTATGACTTTAGAAATAGACCCATTTGAGAAACCAAATTGTGAACTTTTTGGAGCTTTATGTTTAACTTTATATTTTAGGCCATTTTGGACAAGAAGTGAAACTTGTCCTTTGAATCAGTGGTTTCACACTAATAACCATACTATATACTAAGTATCTGTTAGAAGATAGCTCTTTCACAGTACATTGTTAAACTTAAAGATAAATATATACCAACAATGACCAATATTAATGATGGAATGAGATTATACATGTATATATACTGTTTTATATTGTTACATGTACAGTAGTTACTGTACATACATAAATGAAAATTAACACCAAACTGTTGTCATAATGCATAAAAAAAAGAAATGAAAAGGGTGGTATGATTGGTAATCTGGTAATCAGACACCAGCCCTATACAAAATGACAAAAAAGAAATAAAGCTTACCATACAACACTTTTACAATCAAAAATCTATACATACATCAGTAAGAAATAGCCATGAAATTTAAATGACAAATGTTAAACAATACATACAAGAAAACTAATGGCCACATCAATGTACAAACGGAAAATCAAGATATACACCAAAAAATTACAAGCCCTGTTTTACATGCTTCTTACTAAGGACCAACACATTCATATGGTAGTTGTGTTCTATATGTGTGGTGCAAAATTTTCTCATTGCTTAAACCAGTGGTATTCAAAGTATTAAATCCAGAACAAAGTAAAAAAAGACTAACAGTTGAAAAACTATCCAGATGTTGTGAAATTCAATTAACAAAAATACCATCATTAGCGAAAGGCTATCTACATGTACATATCATATATTGTAATATTTACAATGAATCATTTAATAATTAGAAAACAGAACCTACAATGTACATGTATAGCTGCAGATTCTTATTTTTTTTTTTAAATATAATGGATAAATGATTGACTGTGTTGCAATAAAACCAAGATAACTCAGTGAAGCTATTTATGAACATTAAAAAAGTTTTTGTTGACTGCAACAAAAATCTAGAATAAGGGATAGTAATATTGCTGTGTTAACATCCACCCCATTAGTGATTGATCCAAAAGCTAAATGTTCCAGAAAGTAGAAGACCTGGCCATGGATACTACATGAACAAACATTGTTAATAAATGTCATTTGTAGAGCAGGATCTGCTTACCCATCCAGAGCACCTGTTGTTTTTAGTGTACTTTTATTTGTCTGCATGTCTTTTTTAGTTTTAGTCATGGAATTGTAAGTTTATTTTCGGTTTATGAGTTTGCTGTTCATCTGGTATCTTTAGCTCCAATATTACAATTTGTCCGTTTTAATATGATTGTCTTGAACCTCCTTAATATCATAGTTCAGTGAGCATTGGTGAGTGACTATATAGCTACTCGAAGAATTGTTTGCTATGTTAATTCTCTATTGTAAGTTATATGCTAACTATTTTTGTATGTGTGCAACTATATGGTCATAATGCAAATCTAACAGTTCTCATTTGACCACATAATCATTGATAATTCACAAAGTTAAGTATCCTAGTTCAAGTCAGTATCTCAGATATAGCATAGCAAATTATATTATTTGTACTATATTGTAAGGTGAACATATCTGTCCGGCAGGTATAATATAAACACATGTCATTTATCAATAATTCAACACAACTTGAGGTCCTCTGATGTTCAGTACTTCAGTACTTTGATTAGTTCCGGGGGGACCTCGATGGCCAAATGTTCTAAGTAGATACTAAAGTTAAACTTTTAAATGTTACATGTCTGATAATGACACTTGTCCAGTGTGTGCACAATCTAGAGAAGATTTAGAACATATCAGTGATATGTTTATTAATTGTGTCAATTTGTCACAATTCACTGATTTTCTGAAGGATTTTTTACTAAATACTAAATGTGTAATGTTGATGATACCTTTGTAAATACGCTTGATTTTGAAATTCGTATTGTTGAATCCTCAAGTTAAACTCAATATAGTAGACTGTTTTAAAACATTGTTAGGATTATACATCTCTCACTAGTATTTTTATCTTTTAAATCAGAGAAAAGAACAGTTATCATTAGAAAAATATTTTATATCGGACAATCCTGTTAACAAAGTTACAGATAACCATGCAGAAATATTGTATTAACTTTTAACTAAAAAAGTTGATATGTAAATGTCTGTGTGTGACTCCAGGTACTGTCTAGTGAATTTTCAATGTACTGCCAGTGTTTGAATAAAAATTATTCAAGAAAAGTAGTTACTACTGTAATCACTCGATAGTCAACACTGAGGTTGTGAGTTCGAAACCCGTTCGTGTGGGTGCACTCGACTCCAATCTTAATTGACTAGGATTGTCACTCCGACTCAGTTTTCATATCGAAGGTCGGTGGTTTCCTCCGAGAACTCCGGCTTCCTCCTCCAATAAAAACTGGCCGCCACGAAATAGTCTAAATGCGGTGCTTAAAAGTGGCATTAAAACACCAAAAATCGATCAAGCAATATTTTTAGTTCCATTTCGGTCGGCATTACAATGTGATTCTCTTTTTTGCTATATAAAACCTTTCAATAAACAGCTTGAACTTTGCGTACAATCCTCTTTAAAGACCGAAAATAAACTTGAACTTAATTCATATTTAGACATACTATTCGGAAAAATACTTAAATAGTCTGATATTAACAAATTATTACCATTCCTCAAGTTAGGAAAGCTAAGCATCAGTGTTAATACCAGTACTGTCTTTTGTTTGTCCTCGCTATATTCATGCCTGCCTGTCCCAATCCTTGTTATCGAATTAAATGTTGATTTCCATTATTAGGTTTTTGCTTTCTTGTTTGTTTTTTGTTTTGTTTTTGTTTTTGTAATTTGCAAGTTGTTGGATTTTTTTTCTATTTTTTTTTTTTCATCTTGGACATTTTGAAAGATTTTTACAATTTTATTAGTTTTACTCATTGTTGAAGGCCTTTTCTGAAATAATTCACATATTTGTTCCTTATTCATTCTTTTTTTTAAATTTTTCTTATACTTAACATATGTTAACGCTGATAAGAATAGAGAAATTGTCAAGAACACATTCTCATTTGAAACTAATTTGCGGAAAATGCATTTATCAAACGAAAATGACAATTTACAATTATATATGGAAAATAATGTCAATTAATCGATCATCTAATTACACGTAAGAGTTCAGATGTACAAATGTGCATACTTTATCGAATGAGCAAAAGTATGTCTAAGCTTTACGATTAGACATCGGACTGAATAATCTCGTATCTTTGTGCCTTAAATGTTTCTTTTTTAAAAGATTAATGGTCCCTTCTAAAATTTCCCATGTATCTGAATTGTACTAGGGTAAAAATCTTATATTTACTAAATTATATTCTATAGACTATAGTTTGGGCTGTAGTTATTTTTAATTACGTTCAGTTTTAAAGACATGTATGGTGACCTAAAATTGTTAATTTCTGTGTCACTTTGGTCTCTTGTGAAGAGTTTTCTCATTGGCAATCATACCACATCTTCTTTTTTTATATGCATAGGTAGGCTAGTAGTTATTTAATAGTCAATTACGTTAAGTGTTTTAAAAGACCGTAATCAGAATAACGTGTCCGAGCAAGATTATATGTCTTCCTGCGTACTGTTGCCTTGTGAACAAGCACATTAGAAATCCAACTCAGTGTGTCGGTCTTGTACAAAGCATTGTATTGCATCACAAGAGTACCTATATGGTATAAAAAGTATTTCATAAAATTGATTACGGCAAGCTATTTACAGCCGATTCCATTGAGTGTGTAGGCAAAGTTATATCTTTGGTTACCTTGCTTGTTAGCTGAACCGTGAAGTTATTATAAGGTTAAGTATACTACCCACCTGTCGAAGTAGCCTAGTCTTACAGACAGATATATTGGTTATCTGTCGGACTAGTCTACTTTTAAAAGGAGGGTAGTTTACCTAACCTAATAATGACTTCACGGTTCAGCTAGCAAGCAAGCTAACCAAGGACTGCCTACACACTCGATGGAATCGGCTGTAACTACTACTACCGTTAATCTAAATAAAATTGAGAATGGAAATAAGGAATGTGCCAAAGAGACAACAACCCGACCATAGAAAAAAACAACAGCAGAAGGTCACCAACAGGTCTTCAATGTAGCGAGAAATTCCCGCTCCCGGAGGCGTCCTTCAGCTGGCCCCTAAACAAATATATACTAGTGCAGTGATAATGAACGCCATACTAATTTCCAAATTGTACACAAGAAACTAAAATTAAAATAAAACAAGACTAACAAAGGCCAGAGGCTCCTGACTTGGGACAGGCGCAAAAATGCGGCGGGGTTAAACATGTTTGTGAGATCTCAACCCTCCCCCTATACCTCTAGCCAATGTAGAAAAGTAAACGCATAACAATACGCACATTAAAATTCAGTCCAAGAGAAGTCCGAGTCTGATGTCAGAAGATGTAACCAAAGAAAATAAACAAAATGACAATAATACATAAATAACAACAGACTACTAGCAGTTAACTGACATGCCAGCTCCAGACTTCAATTAAACTGACTGAAAGATTATGATTTCATCATATGAACATCAGGCACAATCCTTCCCGTTAGGGGTTTAGTATCATACCATCATACCATATATGAGAAGAACATAACCCGTGTCATGCCAACAACTGGTTTTTGAATAAATGTGTTTAGTTCCGATGCAAAGACCCTATAAGTGAATCAATATTAACGCCAAAATATGCAATCTTTAATGACCTGACAATAGTATCGTAACTATATCCTATAAAGTATACTCGATAAAATATAGGTTCCCTCTACCCTTCATAAAATATATGCCTAGCGACGTTCCTAGCAAGGGTATTGATTTATTGTTAACGTTTTATTTTATTTACACGTACAATGTCAACTGATAAAATAAAAATATTGTAGTTATTTTTTATGATTAGTTGGGTTATTCTTTATTTTTTACCAGCTCAATTGCTTTCTTCCGGGTTTCATGGACTCCTTTTTTTAGTCCGTTGTTCTTTCAGGTTTTTAAGTTAAATAATCATTTAGATTTCATTTTTTTGTTTTAAACATAATTATATAGGAACAAAATATGTGAATTAATGTTTGTCAACCCTCACACTATTTACCACAGAATATCTATATATGTTTTTCTAATTGTTTACATAACTTAAGTATAAAAGTGTAGGTGTGTCATTAAACAAGCTAGACATGCACTAAATCAATACAATTCACGTCATTTGTCAAGGATGTATAGCAGTGTTGTAAAAAACATGCCACTTATATACAACTTTAAAACTTGCGAACGGGGTATCCACGAATGTGTCTAACACTATATACAATGAATATAAACAAAGAAGTAACATATATTCTTTCTTATGTCATTATCAGAGTAAAAAAAATAATATATTATAATAAAATAAGACAGCTTACTTAAAAGAATTAACACCATTATGTACAACAATGGTCTGCGAGAGTACATGTCGTTCAACATTTTTTACGAAAACTGTTCATTTTCTTTTTACTGATATATGAATGAATAATCACCAGTATCAGTAATTGAATCTTATCGTTTGACAAAAACTCTATGACCTGGAAAGGTAGGCTTAATATGTATTTATTCATATCAGTAAAGTAGAAGAATATTCAGATCACCTGATTAGAAAGCGTGATACTGGAAATATCTATCCATGCAAGAAACAGATAACAGACCACAACCATAAGAAAATCCCTTGTACAAACACACCTTCAAAGGATATGTTTAAATATATATTGGAATTGTAAAAGTCATCCACACCTACCATTTATTTTAAAATAAATTTATCATATAGTGTGGTTAATCCAATCTACTTTGAAACGTAAGTGACTTTAACTAGATGCAAATACGATTGGACATAATTTACTTGGGGGTAGGCCTTAAATCCTAGCAAAATTTGATACCCTTTATTTATAAAGAAAATTGTTTGTTGGCTCCCATTCCAAGTCTAAGAAAGCAGCAGATTTTGGATATTCATCTTAGTATTAAAAATGACTTTAGCCGTTTTATATTGCCATGTTTTAAGTATTTGGTGACTGTAAGTTGATGATGGTATCCATACGAAACATTAGTGTGCTAGAGATGGTCCGATTACCGAGGTCTTAGGAAACAAGAAAGTAAGAAAACGATATATTCTTCAGTTTGATAAAGGCCTTTTCCTTCTTACAATCAAGTTCACATCTTTTGAAGGAAAACTCTTTCCCTCATTCACATTTATGGAGAAATAATTATCGATTATCAAAAATTAATGCAAAGAAAATTTACCTGAAACAATTCTTCTTTCCTTTCATCGTGATTACAATATATTTCCTTATATAATGTTAAATCAAAGTTATGCGTTAATTATAATAGCAAGACACATGTTATCACGCCTTGTCTGGTGAATACAACGTAGTTACCACATTTAAGGACAAACAAGTTTATGCTTTAAATCTTTTAGAGATAACATGTAAAAAAGAAAAGTGAACTATTCTTATCACAGTTAATGCTGCTTCTCTCGCACAGTTTTATATAATTATGATACTCTAAATAACATAGTCTGTTGGCATATTTTTATCTTTGAATAAATGTTGGGGGAGGGGGGGGGGGGGATAAAAAATACAACATATACAAAAATTTATTCAAAAAAACAAAAAAATATAATTTTCTTAAAAGAGCCTTCTTCCGATGTTCTGACTAGCCTAAAGCTACATTAAAACATAAATCGGAAGTAATGTCACGTGTTCAATTGATGGAATACCTATGTTAATCAATGGATATGTATAGGTAGAATATATTATTGTATTATATCTCTTCCTTTTCCCTCAACGATGGTGCATGTTCTCAAATTGAGTATAAAAAAATATAAAAACCATTCATAACTGTCCACCTATATTATTGTTTACTCCTTAGCAGACGGTCTAAATAGTCTCAATAGTCGCTGGACGTCAGTGTGATGTTGATATGAAGGTCTCATTGACAACATTGATTGATAACAGCTTTATGTGGTGAAAGAATGGCTCTTCCGACATGGATTTAGGCATTTCTTACATTTGATTGGTTATAAAAAAAATTGATTAAGCAAAGAGCATGTCCGTAATTCCATTACTGAGGTCGTATAAAAATCATGATAGTAGGTCATGAGTACGTAACCAGCAATTCCTTTACGAAGGTCGTATGGTAGTAGGTCATGCGTACGTTGCCAGTATTTCAAGTACTGAGGTCGTATAGAAATCATGATAGTAGGTCATTCGTACGTTACCAGTAATTCCATTACGGAGGTCGTATGCTAGTAGGTTATGCGTGCGTTACCAGTACTTCCATTACGGAGGTCGTATGCTAGTAGGTCATGCGTACGTTGCCAGTATTTTAAGTACTGAGGTCGTATGATAGTAGGCCATGCGTACGTTACCAGTAATTCCATTACGGAGGTCGTATGCTAGTAGGTCATGCGTATGTTGCCAGTATTTCAAGTACTGAGGTCGTATAGAAATCATGATAGTAGGTCATGCGTACGTTACCAGTAATTCCATTACGGAGGTCGTATGCTAGTAGGTTATGCGTGCGTTACCAGTACTTCCATTACGGAGGTCGTATGCTAGTAGGTCATGCGTACGTTGCCAGTATTTTAAGTACTGAGGTCGTATGATAGTAGGCCATGCGTACGTTACCAGTAATTCCATTACGGAGGTCGTATGCTAGTAGGTCATGCGTATGTTGCCAGTATTTCAAGTACTGAGGTCGTATAGAAATCATGATAGTAGGTCATGCGTACGTTACCAGTAATTCCATTACGGAGGTCGTATGCTAGTAGGTTATGCGTGCGTTACCAGTACTTCCATTACGGAGGTCGTATGCTAGTAGGTCATGCGTACGTTGCCAGTATTTTAAGTACTGAGGTCGTATGATAGTAGGCCATGCGTACGTTACCAGTAATTCCATTACGGAGGTCGTATGCTAGTAGGTCATGCGTATGTTGCTAGTATTTCAAGTACTGAGGTCGTATAGAAATCATGATAGTAGGTCATGCGTACGTTACCAGTAATTCCATTACGGAGGTCGTATGCTAGTAGGTTATGCGTGCGTTACCAGTACTTCCATTACGGAGGTTGTATGCTAGTAGGTCATGCGTACGTTGCCAGTATTTTAAGTACTGAGGTCGTATGATAGTAGGCCATGCGTACGTTACCAGTAATTCCATTACGGAGGTCGTATGCTAGTAGGTCATGCGTACGTTACCACTACTTCCATTACCGAGGTCATATGATAGTAAGTCATGCGTACGTTGCCAGTATTTCAAGTACTGAGGTCGTATAAAAATCATGATAGTAGGTCATGCGTACGTTAAGTGTTTAAAACAAAAATTCAGATGTAATGGTTCCATGATAATTCTTAAATTCTTTTGTAGTATTTCGTGTCGTGTTAACCTTGAAGTGTTTTATGTCCAAATATTCAATATCTAAGGGCAATAGCCTTCTCCCTCCCTAAGTTGGGTTAGGGTTAGGTTTAGGGTTGGGGTTAGGGTTGGGGTTGGGGTTAGGGTTAGGGTTAGGGTTGGGGTTGGGGTTGGGGTTGGGGTTAGGGTTAGGGTTATTTCTATTTGTATCCATCTGATGGGTTAGCCTTTTTTAACTGATTTTTATATGTCGTTCTTATGTTGTATTGTTACACCACTGTCCCAGGTCAGAAGATGGTTGGGATCCCGCTTACATGTTTAACCCCGTAACATTCTGTATGTGTGTGCCTGTCCCAAGTAAGGAGCCTGTAATTCAGTGGTTGTCTTTTTTTTATGTGTTACATATTTGTTTTTCGTTCAATTTTTTAACATAAATAAGCTGTTAGTTTTCTCGTCAGAACTGTTTTACATTTGTCATTTCTGGGCCTTTTATAGCCGACTATGCGGTATGGGCTATAGTCATTTAAATTACTGAAGGCCGTACGGTGACCTATAGTTGTTAATTTCTGTGTCATGTGGGCCTCTTGTGGAGAGTTTTTGCATTGGCAATCATACCACTTCTTTTTTATATTACTAATAATGTTTTAAATCCCGGTGCAACGGTTTTATTATGTATTCCATTCTCAATTTTATGTTTATTCTAAATTCACAGCGAATGTTCAAAACATTGTTAGTAGATAAATTAAAGTTCATAAATATTGATAGAACTTCATTTGAATGAAACAGAATATTACATTTTCAAATCGTATATTTACTTTTCCAAACATCCCAGCTCGATTCGAATCTTTAAAATTCATTATCAATATTTAAGATAATAGTGACCTTCATAAACTGAAATGAATAATACATTGTAATAGGAGATCATAGGAGACAAACGTATTGTAATCAGCAGGTTAAACAAATACGACACATTTACTTTATCTATGAATGAAATTAAGTAGAATAGTTGTATGATAAATGGAGGGGAAAGTAGCGTTAGTTACGGGCTCTACAAGTGGAATTGGTCTAGGGATTGCAAAGGAACTTCTTAAGAATGGATGTGAAGTTATTTTAACTGGCTCAAGAAGTAAAGAAAATGCAACAGCAGCTATAAATGAGGCCAAGGCAAGGTAAGATTATGTAACATTAATGGCATGTTCGTTTATAATGATGTTAATTTTGTTCGGTCTGCTTTGCAGACCTATTATTGAACTTCTGCTGTTGTCTGTTCTATGGTCGGGTTGTTGACTCTTTGACACATTCCCCATTTCCTTTCTCAATTTTATTCGTTTGATAGCATATAATAGTTAAAGAATTTTTTAATTTTTGCCTGCTCAGTCTTTCGCTATCAGTGCAAAAATTTGAGGGACTAGAATTAATCTTTATGCAGCTAAGTTTTTAGCTATCATTGCAACCGGTGCAGTAGCAGAATATTTTGTTATGCTGCTCAGTCTTTATTTATCAGTGCAGTGATGTACCAGAATTTATGTGTATGCTGCTTGGTCTTTCGCTATCAGTGAAGTGGTGTACCAATATAGATGTTTATGATGTTCGGTCTTTAGTTATCAGTGCAATGCAGTAGCAGAAAATAATTTTGAGCTACTAAATCTTAAGCTATAAATACAATGGTGTACTAGAACTGATGTTTAAGCTACTCTGTCTTAAGCTATAAATACAATGGTGTACTAGAATTGATGTTTATGCTACTCAGTCTTAAGCTATCAATACAATGGTGTACTAGAATTGATGTTTATGCTACTCAGTCTTAAGCTATCAATACAATGGTGTACTAGAATTGATGTTTAAGCTACTCTGTCTTAAGCTATCAATACAATGGTGTACCAGAATTGATGTTTATGCTACTCAGTCTTAAGCTATCAATACAATGGTGTACTAGAATTGATGTTTAAGCTACTCTGTCTTAAGCTATCAATACAATGGTGTACTAGAATTGATGTTTATGCTACTCTGTCTTAAGCTATAAATACAATGGTGTACTAAAATTGATGTTTATGCTACTCAGTCTTAAGCTATCAATACAATGGTGTACTAGAATTGATGTTTAAGCTACTCTGTCTTAAGCTATCAATACAATGGTGTACTAGAATTGATGTTTATGCTACTCAGTCTTAAGCTATCAATACAATGGTGTACTAGAATTGATGTTTAAGCTACTCTGTCTTAAGCTATCAATACAATGGTGTACTAGAATTGATGTTAATGCTACTCTGTCTTAAGCTATCAATACAATGGTGTACTAGAATTGATGTTTATGCTACTCAGTCTTAAGCTATAAATACAATGGTGTACTAGAATTGATGTTTCTGCTACTCAGTCTTAAGCTATAAATACAATGGTGTACTAGAATTGATGTTTATGCTACTCAGTCTTAAGCTATAAATACAATGGTGTACTAGAATTGATGTTTCTGCTACTCAGTCTTAAGCTATCAATACAATGGTGTACTAGAATTGATGTTTATGCTACTCTGTCTTAAGCTATCAATACAATGGTGTACTAGAATTGATGTTTATGCTACTCTGTCTTAAGCTATCAATACAATGGTGTACTAGAATTGATGTTTATGCTACTCTGTTTTAAGCTATCAATACAATGGTGTACTAGAATTGATGTTTATGCTACTCTGTCTTAAGCTATCAATACAATGGTGTACTAGAATTGATGTTAATGCTACTCTGTCTTAAGCTATCAATACAATGGTGTACTAGAATTGATGTTTATGCTACTCTGTCTTAAGCTATAAATACAATGGTGTACTAGAATTGATGTTTAAGCTACTCTGTCTTAAGCTATCAATACAATGGTGTACTAGAATTGATGTTTATGCTACTCTGTCTTAAGCTATCAATACAATGGTGTACTAGAATTGATGTTTATGCTACTCTGTCTTAAGCTATCAATACAATGGTGTACTAGAATTGATGTTAATGCTAATCAGTATTAAGCTATCAATACAATGGTGTACTAGAATTGATGTTAATGCTACTCTGTCTTAAGCTATAAATACAATGGTGTACTAGAATTGATGTTTAAGCTACTCTGTCTTAAGCTATCAATACAATGGTGTACTAGAATTGATGTTTAAGCTACTCTGTCTTAAGCTATCAATACAATGGTGTACTAGAATTGATGTTTAAGCTACTCTGTCTTAAGCTATCAATACAATGGTGTACTAGAATTGATGTTTATGCTACTCTGTCTTAAGCTATAAATACAATGGTGTACTAGAATTGATGTTAATGCTACTCAGTCTTAAGCTATCAATACAATGGTGTACTAGAATTGATGTTAATGCTACTCTGTCTTAAACTATCAATACAATGGTGTACTAGAATTGATGTTTATGCTACTCTGTCTTAAGCTATCAATACAATGGTGTACTAGAATTGATGTTTATGCTACTCTGTCTTAAGCTATCAATACAATGGTGTACTAGAATTGATGTTTATGCTACTCTGTCTTAAACTATCAATACAATGGTGTACTAGAATTGATGTTTATGCTACTCTGTCTTAAGCTATCAATACAATGGTGTACTAGAATTGATGTTAATGCTACTCAGTCTTAAGCTATCAATACAATGGTGTACTAGAATTGATGTTTATGCTACTCAGTATTAAGCTATCAATACAATGGTGTACTAGAATTGATGTTTATGCTACTCTGTCTTAAGCTATCAATACAATGGTGTACTAGAATTGATGTTTATGCTACTCTGTCTTAAGCTATCAATACAATGGTGTACTAGAATTGATGTTTATGCTACTCTGTCTTAAGCTATCAATACAATGGTGTACTAGAATTGATGTTTATGCTACTCTGTCTTAAGCTATCAATACAATGGTGTACTAGAATTGATGTTTATGCTACTCTGTCTTAAGCTATCAATACAATGGTGTACTAGAATTGATGTTTATGCTACTCTGTCTTAAGCTATCAATACAATGGTGTACTAGAATTGATGTTTATGCACTCGTCTTAACTATCATACAATGGTGTACTGAATGATGTTTAAGCTACTCTGTCTTAAGCTATCAAAATGGTGTACTAGAATTGATGTTTATGCTACTCATGTCTTAAGCTATCAATACAATGGTGTACTAGAATTGATGTTATGCTACTCTGTCTTAAGCTATCATCAATGTGACTAGAATTGATGTATGTACTGTTTAAGCTATCAATACAATGGTGTACTGATTGATGTATGCTACTCATGTCTTAAGCTATCAATACAATGGTGTACTAGAATTGATGTTTATGCTACTCTAGTCTTAAGCTATCAATACAATGGTGTACTAGAATTGATGTTTATGCTACTCTGTCTTAAGCTATCAATACAATGGTGTACTAGAATTGATGTTTATGCTACTCTGTCTTAAGCTATCAATACAATGGTGTACTAGAATTGATGTTTATGCTACTCTGTCTTAAGCTATCAATACAATGGTGTACTAGAATTGATGTTTATGCTACTCTGTCTTAAGCTATCAATACAATGGTGTACTAGAATTGATGTTTAATGCTACTCTGTCTTAAGCTATCAATACAATGGTGTACTAGAATTGATGTTTATGCTACTCTGTCTTAAGCTATCAATACAATGGTGTACTAGAATTGATGTTTATGCTACTCTGTCTTAAGCTATCAATACAATGGTGTACTAGAATTGATGTTTATGCTACTCTGTCTTAAGCTATCAATACAATGGTGTACTAGAATTGATGTTTATGCTACTCAGTCTTAAGCTATAAATACAATGGTGTACTAGAATTGATGTTTATGCTACTCATGTCTTAAGCTATAAATACAATGGTGTACTAGAATTGATGTTTAATGCTACTCTGTCTTAAGCTATCAATACAATGGTGTACTAGAATTGATGTTTATGCTACTCATGTCTTAAGCTATCAATACAATGGTGTACTAGAATTGATGTTTATGCTACTCAGTCTTAAGCTATCAATACAATGGTGTACTAGAATGATGTTTATGCTACTCAGTCTTAAGCTATCAATACAATGGTGTACTAGAATTGATGTTTATGCTACTCAGTCTTAAGCTATCAATACAATGGTGTACTAGAATTGATGTTTATGCTACTCGTCTTAAGCTATCAATACAATGGTGTACTAGAGTTGATGTTATGCTACTCTGTCTTAAGCTATCAATACAATGGTGTACTAGAATTGATGTTTAATGCTACTCTGTCTTAAGCTATCAATACAATGGTGTACTAGAATTGATGTTTAATGCTACTCTGTCTTAAGCTATCAATACAATGGTGTACTAGAATTGATGTTTAAGCTACTCTGTCTTAAGCTATCAATACAATGGTGTACTAGAATTGATGTTTAAGCTACTCTGTCTTAAGCTATCAATACAATGGTGTACTAGAATTGATGTTATGCTACTCAGTATTAAGCTATCAATACAATGGTGTACTAGAATTGATGGTTATGCTACTCTGTCTTAAGCTATCAATACAATGGTGTACTAGAATTGATGTTTATGCTACTCAGTCTTAAGCTATCAATACAATGGTGTACTAGAATTGATGTTTATGCTACTCTGTCTTAAGCTATCAATACAATGGTGTACTAGAATTGATGTATGCTACTCAGTCTAAGCTATCAATACATGTGTACTAGAATTGATGTTAATGCTAATCATATTAAGCTATCAATACAATGGTGTACTAGAATTGATGTTTAAGCTACTCTGTCTTAAGCTATAAATACAATGGTGTACTAGAATTGATGTTTATGCTACTCTGTCTTAAGCTATCAATACAATGGTGTACTAGAATTGATGTTTATGCTACTCTGTCTTAAGCTATAAATACAATAGTGTACCAGAATTGATGTTAATGCTACTCTGTCTTAAGCTATCAATACAATGGTGTACTAGAATTGATGTTTATGCTACTCTGTCTTAAGCTATCAATACAATGGTGTACTAGAGTTGATGGTTATGCTACTCTGTCTTAAGCTATCAATACAATGGTGTACTAGAATTGATGTTTATGCTACTCAGTCTTAAGCTATCAATACAATGGTGTACTAGAATTGATGTTTATGCTACTCTGTCTTAAGCTATCAGTGCAGTGGTGTTCAAGATCTAGGGAAGATGTTTATTTTGCTCGGTCTTAAATTATCAGTTCAGTGGTGTACCAGAATTAATGTTGATGCGGTTTGGTCTTCAGCTATCAGTGCAGGGTGTACCAGAATTGATGTTTATGCTGCTCGGTTTTTAGCTAGCAGTGTTATGATGTACAAGTATTAATGTTGATGCTGTTCCGTCTTTAGCTAGCAGTGCAGTGGTGTACCCGCATAGATGTCTATGCTGCTCGGTCATTACTTATCAGTGCAGTGGTGTACAAGAACTGATTATTATTTTACTAAATCTTTAGCTATGAGGGCAGGGGATCTAACAAAATGAATGATTTTGCTGTTAGGTCTTTAGCTATCACTGCAGTGGTGTAACCTTATGAAGGTTAATGCATCTCGGTCTTTAGCTATTACTGCAGTGGTGTACCAGAATTAATGTTAATGCTGCTTGGTCTTTAACCACCAGTGCAGTGGTGATACAGAAGTGATGTTTATGCTACCCAGTCTTTAGCTATCAGTGCAGTGGTGTACCAGAATTTATGTTTATGCTGATCGGTCTTTAGCTAGCAGTGCAGTGGTGTACCAGAATTGATGTTTATGCTACCAAGTCTTTAGCTAGCAGTGCAGTGATGTACTAGAATTGATGTTTTTGCTGCTCGGTCCTTAGCTAGCAGTGCAGTGGTGTACTAGAATAGATGTTTATGCTGCTCGGTCTTAAGCTATCAATACAATGATGTACCAGAATTGATGTTTTGCTGCTCGGTCCGTAGCTAGCAGTGCAGTGGTGTACTAGAATAGATGTTTATGCTGCTCGGTCTTTAGCTGTCAGTTGAGTGATGTACCAGAATTGATGTTTTTGCTGTTCGGTCTTTAGCTAGCAGTGCAGTGGTGTACCAGAGTTCATGTTTATGCTGCTCGGTCTTAAGCTGTCATTGCAGTGGTGATACGAAATGGATGTTTATGCTGGTCGGTATTTAGCTATCAGTGCAGTGATGTACCAGAGTTCATGTTTTAGCTGCTCGGTCTTTAGCTGTCAGTGCAGTGGTGATACAGAATTTATTTTTATGCTGTTCGGTCTTTGGCTGTCAGTTGAGTGGTGTACCAGAATGGATGTTTATTCTGCTAACTCCCCAGTACAGTGACTATTGTGCTATACAAATTATATATCCTTATAGAAGTATGTGAGTGTGCTCTATAGATTTATTGAAGTATCTGATTGTGCTCTATAAAGGTTGTTTCATAATAGAAGTAAATGATTGTACGCTATAAAGGTTGTTTCCTTATCGAAGTATATTATTGTGCTCTATAAAGGTTATTTCCCTATAGAAGTATGTGATTGTGGTCTTTACAGGTTTAGTCCTTATAGAAGTATATGATTGTACTCTATAAAGGTTATTTCCTTATAGAAGTATTTGATTGTACTCTATAAAGGTTACTTCCTGATAGAAGTATATGGTTGTACTCTATAAAGGTTATTTCCTTATAGAAGTATATGATTGAGCTTTATACAGGTAATGTCCTTATAGAAGTATGTGATTGTACTCTATAAAGGTTATTTCCTTATAGAAGTATATGATTGAGCTCTATAAAGATTAGTTCCTTATAGAAGTATGTGATTGTACTCTATAAAGGTTTTTTTCCTTATAGAGGTATATGATTGAGCTCTATAAAGGTTAGCCCCTTATAGAAAAATGTGATTGTACTCTATAAAGATGTATTCTCCTTATAAAGTATATGATTGTACTCTATAAGTTAGTTCCTTATATAAGTATGTGATTGTACTCTATAAAGGTAATTCCTTATAGAAGTATATGATTGTACTCTATAAAGGTATCTCCTTATATAAGTATGTGATTGTACTCTATAAAGGTAATTCCTTAAGAAGTATCTGATTGTGCTCTATAAAGGTTATTCCTTATATAATATTGATTGTACTCTATAAATATCTTCTTATAGAAGTATATGATTGAGCTCTATAAAAAGGTTAGTTCCTTATAAAGTATGTGATTGTACTCTATAAAGGTTATTTCCTTATAGAGAGTATATGATTGAGCTCTATAAAGATTAGTTCCTTATAGAGTATGTGATTGTACTCTATAAAGGTTTTTTCCTTATAGAGGTATATGATTGACTCTATAAAGGTTAGCTCCTTATAGAAAATGGATTGTACTCTATAAAGATTAGTTCCTTTATAAGTATAGTGATTGTACTCTATAAAGGTTAGTTCCTTATAGAAGTATGATTGTACTCTATAAAGGTATTTCCTTATAGAGGTATATGATTGAGCTCTATAAAGGTTAGTCCTTATAGAAGTATGTGATGTACTCTATAAATGGTTATTTCCTTATAGAGGTATATGATTGAGCTCTATAAAGGTTAGTTCCTTATATAAGTATGTGATTGTACTACTATAAAGGTTATTTCCTTATAGAGTATATGATTGAGCTCTATAAAGGTTAGTTCCTTATAGAAGTATGGATGTGCTCTATAAAGGTTATTTCCTTATAGAGTATATGATTGTGCTTAATAAAGGTTATTTCTCTTATATAAGTATGTGATTGTACTCTATAAAGGTATTCCTTATAGAGTATTGATTGTGCTTTATAAAGGTTAGTTCCTTATAGAGTTATATGATGTCTTATAAAAGGTTATTTCCTTATAGAGGTATATGATTGTGCTTATAAAGGTTAGTTCCTTATAGAAGTATTGATTGTTTATAAAGGTTATTTCCTTATAGAGGTATATGATTGTGCTTATAAAGGTTAGTTCCTTATAGAAGTATTGATGTCTTATAAATGTTATTTCCTTATAGAGGTATATGATTGAGCATTAAAAGGTAGTTCCTTATAGAAGTATGTGATTGTACTCTATAAAGGTTATTTCCTTATAGAGTTATATACTCATATAATGTATCTTTATAAATATGTGTTGTTACTCTATAAAGTAATTGTATTAGTAGTATATGATTTCTTATAAAGTATCTCCTTATAAGTATGTGATTGTACTCATAAGTGATTATTTCCTTATAGAGTATATGATTGGCTTATAAAGGTTATTCCTTATAAAGTATATGATGTGACTCTATAAAGGTTTGTTTCCTTATAAGAGGTATATGATTGTCTTTATAAAGGTTAGTTCCTTATAGAAGTATATGAGTGTGCTCTATAAAGGTTATTTCCTTATAGAGGTATATGATTGAGCTCTATAAAGGTTAGTTCTTATAGAAGTATGTGATTGTACTCTATAAATGTTATTTCCTATATATGAGGCTATAAATGTAGATATGTGTTGACTTATAAAGGTTAGTTTCCTTATAGAGTATATGATTGTGCTTTATAAAGGTTATTTCCTTATAGAGGTATATGATGTGCTCTATAAAGGTTATTTCCTTATAGAGTATATGATTGTACTCTATAAAGTGTTATTTCCTTATAGAGGTATATGATTGAGCTCTATAAAGGTTAGTTCCTTATAAAGTATTGATGTGACTCTATAAAGGTTATTTCCTTATAAAAGTATATGATTGAGCTCTATAAAGGTTAGTTCCTTATAGAAGTATTGATTGTCTATATAAAGGTTATTTCCTTAAAGAGGTATATGATTGTGCTTATAAAGGTTATTCCTTATAAAGTATGTGATTGTGCTCTATAAAGGTTATTTCCTTATAGAGGTATATGATTGTTGCTTATAAAGGTTAGTTCCTTATAAAGTATTATTGAGTTCCTTATAAGAGTATCTCCTTATAGAGGTATATGATTGAGCTCTATAAAGGTTATTCCTTATAGAAGTATATGATTGTACTCTATAAAGGTTATTTCCTTAAGAGGTATATGATTGTGCTTTATAAAGGTTAGTTCCTTATAGAAGTATATGAGTGTGCTTTATAAAGGTTATTTCCTTATAGAGGTATATGATTGAGCATTATAAAGGTTAGCTTCTTATAGAAGTATGTGATGTACTTATAAATGTTATTTCCTTATAGAGGTATATCATTGATTATAAGTATCTCTATAGAAGTATGATTTCCTTATAAAGGTAATCCTTATAGAAGTATATGTTTACTCTATAAAGGTAATCTCCTTTATAAGTATGTGGATTGTATCCATAAGGATAATCTCCTTATAGAAGTATGTGAGTGTGCTTTATAAGGTTATCTCCTTATAGAGTTATATGATTGACCTCTATAAAGGTTGTTTCTTTATAGAGTATATGATTGTGCTTTATAAAGGTTAGTTCCTTATAAAGTATATGAGTGTGCTTTATAAAGGTTATTTCCTTATAGAGTATATGATTGAGCTCTATAAAGGTTAGCTCCTTATAGAAGTATGTGAATGTACTCTATAAATGTTATTCCTTATAGAGGTATATGATAGAGCTCTATAAAAGTAGTTCCTTATAGAAGTATGTGATTGTACTCTATAAAGGTTATTTCCTTATAGAGGTATATGATTGTGCTTTATAAAGGTTAGTTCCTTATAGAAGTATATGAGTGTGCTTTATGAAGGTTATTTCCTTATAGAGGTATATGATTGTACTCTATAAATGTTAGTTCCTTATAGAATTATGTGATTGTACTCTATAGAGGTTATTTCCTTATAAAGGTATATGGGTGTGCTCTATAAAGGTTATCTCCTTATAGAAGTATGTGATTGTACTCTTTAAAGGTAATCTCCTTATAGAAGTATGTGATTGTACTCTATAAAGGTAATGTCCTTTAAGAAGTATCTGGTTGTCCTCTATAAAGGTAATCTCCTTATAGAGGTATATGATTGTACTCCATAAGGATAATCTTCTTATAGAAGTATGTGATTGTGCTTTATAAAGGTTATCTCCTTATAGAGTTATATGATTGTACTCTATAAAGGTTGTTTCTTTATAGAGGTATATGATTGTGCTTTATAAAGGTTAGTTCCTTATAGAAGTATATGAGTGTGCTTTATGAAGGTTATTTCCTTATAGAGGTATATGATTGTACTCTATAAATGTTAGTTCCTTATAGAATTATGTGATTGTACTCTATAGAGGTTATTTCCTTATAGAGGTATATGATTGTGCTCTTTAAAGGTTATCTCCTTATAGAGGTATATGATTGTACTCTATAAAGGTAATCTCCTTATAGAAGTAGATGATTTTACTCTATAAAGGTAATCTCCTTATATAAGTATGTGATTGTACTCTATAAAGGTAATGTCCTTTAAGAAGTATCTGGTTGTCCTCTATAAAGGTAATCTCCTTATAGAGGTATATGATTGTACTCCATAAGGATAATCTTCTTATAGAAGTATGTGATTGTGCTTTATAAAGGTTATCTCCTTATAGAGTTATATGATTGTACTCTATAAAGGTTGTTTCTTTATAGAGGTATATGATTGTGCTTTATAAAGGTTAGTTCCTTATAGAAGTATATGAATGTGCTTTATAAAGGTTATTTCCTTATAGAGGTATATGATTGAGCTCTATAAAGGTTAGCCCCTTATAGAAGTATGTGATTGTACTCTATAAATGTTATTTCCTTATAGAGGTATATGATAGAGCTCTATAAAATTAGTTCCTTATAGAAGTATGTGATTGTACTCTGTTAAGGTTATTTCCTTATAGAGGTATATGATTGTGCTTTATAAAGGTTAGTTCCTTATAGAAGTATATGAGTGTGCTTTATGAAGGTTATTTCCTTATAGAGGTATATGATTGTACTCTATAAATGTTAGTTCCTTATAGAATTATGTGATTGTACTCTATAGAGGTTATTTCCTTATAAAGGTATATGAGTGTGCTCTATAAAGGTTATCTCCTTATAGAAGTATGTGATTGTACTCTATAAAGGTAATCTCCTTATAGAAGTATATGATTGTACTCTATAAATGTTAGTTCCTTATAGAATTATGTGATTGTACTCTATAGAGTTTATTTCCTTATAAAGGTATATGATTTTACTCTACAAAGGTAATCTCCTTATATAAGTATGTGATTGTACTCTATAAAGGTAATGTCCTTTAAGAAGTATCTGGTTGTCCTCTATAAAGGTAATCTCCTTATAGAGGTATATGATTGTACTCCATAAGGGTAATCTCCTTATAGAAGTATGTGATTGTGCTTTATAAAGGTAATCTCCTTATAGAGTTATATGATTGTACTCTATAAAGGTTGTTTCCTTATAGAGGTATATGATTGAGCTCTATAAAGGTTATCTCCTTATAGAAGTATGTGATTGTACTCTATAAAGGTAATCTCCTTATAGAAGTATATGATTTTGCTCTATATATTTATAGAAGTATCTGATTGTGTTCTATAGAGTTTTTTTTCCTTATAGAAGTATGTGATTGTGCTCTATAAAGGTTAGTTCCTTATAGAAGTATGTGATTGTGCTCTATAAAGGTTATATCCTTATAGAGGTATGAGATTGTGTTCTATAGAGGTTATTACCTAATCGAGCGATACCACATTTTTTCTGAAATATGTTATTTAATTTGTTAAAAGTAAAATCATTAAAAACTCAGAGGAAAATACAACCTGGAAGGTCTCTAATCAAATGGCAAAATCAAAAACTCAAACGCATCAAACGAATGGATCACAACTGTCATATTCCTGACTTGGTACATGCTTTTCTTATATAAAAAATGGTGGATTGAACGTAGTGTTAAAGCTAGCTAAACCTCACACATGTATGACAGTCGCATCAAATTCCATTATATTGACCAACGATGTGTAAACAAATATAACCAGATATAATAGGTAAAAATGGCGGTTATAGAATTATCAGATGACTCTAAAAAAGCTATTACTTAAAAATATCGTACAATGTGATTATACTCTATAAATAATATTTCCTTTAAAGAAAGTAGTCTGAGATCGTGGTCTATCTTAATAGTCAGTATCTTACATTGGTTGTTCATTTTACTGACATTTCTAATAGAAATATGTGATGATAATTTCAGTGGATCCGTTGTGCATTACATACAGTGTGACTTGTCCTGTCAGGTAGATACCCTGTGTAATGAAGTAGATAAGTTATATCCTGGTGGTATCGACATACTAGTTAACAATGCAGGTAATTATACAGTGTGACTTGTCTTGTGTAAAGAAGTAAATAAGATATATCCAGGTAGGATCGACATACAAGTTAACAATGCAGGTCATTATACAGTGTGACTTGTCTTGTGTAGAGAAGTAGACAAGATATATCCTGGTGGGATCGACATACTAGTTAACAATGCAGGTAATCATACAGTGTGACTTGTCCTGTCAGGTAGATACCCTGTGTAATGAAGTAGATAAGATATATCTGGTGGTATCGACATACTAGTTAACAATGCAGGTAATCATACAGTGTGACTTGTCTTGTAAGGTAGATACCCTGTGTAATGAAGTAGATAAGATATATCCTGGTGGTATCGACATACTAGTTAACAATGCAGGTAATTATACAGTGTGACTTGTCCTGTCAGGTAGATACCCTGTGTGACGTGTCCTGTCAGGTAGATACCCTGTGTGACGTGTCCTGTCAGGTAGATACCCTGTGTGACGTGTCCTGTCAGGTAGATACCCTGTGTGACTTGTCCTGTCAGGTAGATACCCTGTGTGACGTGTCCTGTCAGGTAGATACCCTGTGTGACGTGTCCTGTCAGGTAGATACCCTTTGTGACTTGTTCTGTCAGGTAGATATCATGTGCATTTTTAAGTTCGAGGCCTCGTAACAGGTAAGCTTTGTTTGCATTGGTTTTAGATAAGGGGTCGTTTTTCTCGTACATAAATGTGAACTGGGCATCTTGATGACATATCAGTTTTCTAGTTAAATTCGGGATACTTTTGTCATGCATAGAACTTTTAGAAACACGCTACTATACACTTAATCTTAAAAGTTTAAGCTTTTCTAATGCGAATTGTTATATTTTGCTAGTAATTCTTTCGTGAAAATCGCTGATCTAGTTTTTTCTTCATGCACGAAATATTTCATCCGGAGAAAATGCAAAAATATACAGTAAAATTATGAAACTACTATCACGATTTAACAACGTTTAGAGTACTTCGACTCCTCTCAATAATTCCGTTTTCAAAAGCAGGTGCTCGCTTACACTGTGCATTTTCTATCTACTAAAATACAGAGGTCAAATTTGTCAGCCGTCATCACGTAAAAACGATGAATCAAAGAATTCAACTTTATATATAACTAATATAGTACAATGATGTTGATTAAAAATTACACCACTAAATCCACTAGAGCTAGTTTGCATTGATTTCCTGAAACTTTAGCGTTCTAAAGGAGGATACGAAGATGTACTTATCATCATGGACCACTTTACCAGATACGCCCAGGCTATACCAACACGGAATCAAACAGCTAGAACTACTTTATGGATTCTTTATTTCGTTCTATATTGTAATCCAAAATAACACTTTACCACATTACCAATAATTGATAGGTTCCGGGTCGACAGGTTCAAACAGAAAGATTTTGAAAGCAGCTAGAGAAAAACTGTGCATCTTATAATCGGCATGACATTATCAGATGACAATACCAATACTAAAATAAGGCATACTCATAGTTATATACTTTAATTCAGTCACGGACCGCGATATCACGGGTGTGTTCTAGATTAACATAAATTAACAAGTAAACAAAAAAATTGTCAAAGTGTGAATATACAGCTGAATTTTTTTTATCATTATTTCTTCAGGTATCAATTTTGTGAAATATATCGATGAATATCCAGTAGAAAAATGGAACGAGTTGATAGCAATAAATCTAACTGCTCCTTTCTTATTGATTAGACATTGTCTGCCAAAAATGAGGAATAAACGTAAGTATTTTACAAACAATTAATCAACGATTTTCCCCCATTTTCTTATGAAAAATACACTTTGAGAAATTGTTTTGCTCTCATTCATACCCTTCTTAATTCCTTTATAAACAATTCATCCACATCTATATATTTCAATTTTTGCTCTGAAACATAGTATGATTTGAAAATGCAAACACCTAAAACTGTCCAAAAAAAATTAAAACCATAATAACCTTTATCTGATATTATGTATCCAAACACTAATTGTTTAACTGATATCTTATTTTTAAAATTGAGTTGTGCACTTTATCCCAAATGTTTTTTAAAAAAGAACATGTTATAAAGAAATGAAAGTAATCTTCCTCTTCTGTTTGACAAAAATTACATTTACTGTAAGAAGAAATTTTCCATTTAAAAAAATAATTGCTTTGTGGGAATAATATAATTTAGCGGTTTCCACCTTAACATTTTCATCTTATTCTCTCTTAAAAATTTAAATATAAAATCGTTTTCGAATGACATATTTGGCTTGCTATCTAACTTTAAATTTCTTGTCCAAATATTAATACCAATTGGCTGTGTATATTTTTGATATACTAGACTATTATATAACATTTTATTATAGATATCTTTTGCTTGTATTTGTTCATTTCCCCATCTCAAATTATCCTTATTGATACTGATTTTATTCTTTGAATACCTTTCTTTAATTAGAACTTGTTGCCATTCCTTTGGGATGGATGTTTTAATATTGTAAACTCTGCAATCTAATTAGACTTATTGCTTAATTTTTCTAAAATGAAAACTTCTGATAACTTTCCCTCACGATCACGTATGTCGTTGATATAAATCAAAACGCTTGCTACCAAGTTTTGAAATAACAAACTTTTGTTACAATGTTTAACGTATCTATTTCCCCAAATAATCTCTTTTCTAATATTTGAAAAATGATCTTTAAATTGTGTAAAACCTCCCCCTGTTTTCACCAAGCTTGAAATTTCTTGCAAATAAAAGTTTGGTATATTTTCAAATTCTTTTAGTGATTTAACATTATCTAAATTCATGTTAAAGACAAGATATTTTTTTCCCAGATTGATGAAATATTTGGTAGGAATAATTTTCCAGTTCGGCATAGTGGTTGAATTAAATTTGGAATCAGTGATGTAAAATAGCTATCAAAATCAACCATTTTTAAACCCCCTTTTTGATAACCGCCAATAAGTGTTTTTCTTTTTACTTTGTCATTTTTACCTTCCCAAATATATTTAAAACAACAGCTTTCAATCTCTTTTTATGTATTACAAAAATGTAAATTTAGGTAAGATCAAAGATTTTATAATTAATATTTTTCCAATTGAAGTTAATTTTCTTTTTATTCCATGCCTTAAGAAAGGATTTCATTTTATCAATTTTAGGTTCCCAATTTAACTTTTCACATTCGTGTCTGTTGTGACCAAAATAAATCCCTTAGGCTTTAACTGGTTTGTCCGTCCAGCGTATTCCCTCAATTTTATCTTCACTATATGCTTCAGCGCCCTATCCATATTCCTTCTGTTTTACTACAATTTAATCTCAGACATATTTTATATTCATAGCATTTGATATGTCGGTTTGTGAACTACATATTGTTGGTCATGTTCTGCTGTAGAGTAGTATGAAAAATAATCGTTAGGAACTAAGGGCGTACGTGCCCGTTGTCAATTAAATAAACAACGTCGTCATAGGTAAAATAGCGATATGTAGATTATCATTGGTACTCTCAACTCGATTGAGCCGTACCGGCTGTAGCGACAGAACCGATCTCGTTGAGATGATCAACAATAATCTATAAATACTGGTTTGTTGTGTACATTACAGGTTGGGGAAGAATAATCAACATATCGTCAGTGCAGGGCACAATAAGCGCTCCAGGAAAAGCTCCGTATGCAACATCAAAACATGGAATAATTGGTCTTACAAAGGCAAGTTTTTTTTATTGAGGAGCGACTTTAATTAGGTTTTGAAGAAAATTTCGACATTCAATAATGAACACATCTTATTTTGGTCGATAATTCCATCAATCAGACATGTATATATATTTGAAGTCTTGTTCTACATAATTGGTCTTACCACCTCAGTATCTCCCATAGAGATCACATAAATGTCACAACACCACAATATCTCCTATACAGATCACAACAATGTCAAACTACCTCGTTATCTCTAAAAAAAAAAGATGACAGAAATGGCTTACCACCTCACCATATAACATACAGATCACATAAATGTCTAACCACCTCACTATCTCACATACACGTCACATGAATGTCTAACCACCTCACTATCTCCCATAAACGTCACATAAATGTCTAACCACCTCACTATCTCCCATACACGTCACATAAATGTCTAACCACCTCACTATCTCACATACAGATCACACAAATGTCTAACCACCTCACTATCTCCCATAAAGATCACATAAATGTCTAACCACCTCACTATCTCCCATACACGTCACATAAATGTCTAACCGCCTCACTATCTCACATACAAATCACATAAATGTCTAACCACCTCACTATCTCCCATACAGATAACAAAAATATCTAACCACCTCACTATCTTCCATACAAATGACATCAATGTCTAACCACCTCACTATCTTACATACACGTCACATAAATGTCTAACCATCTCACTATATCCCATACAGATCACATAAATGTCTAACCACCTCACTATCTCCAATAAAGATTACATCAATGTCTAACCACCTCACTATCTCCCATACAGATCACATAAATGTCTAACCACCTCACTATCTCCCATACAGATCACATCAATGTCTAACCACCTCACTATCTCCTATACAGATCACATAAATGTCTAACCACCTCACTATCTCCCATAAAGATTACATCAATGTCTAACCACCTCACTATCTACCATACAGATCACATAAATGGTTTACCACCTCACTATCTCCCATACAGATCACATAAATGTCTAACCACCTCACTATCTCCCATACACGTCAAAGACATGTTGAACCACCTCAGTATCTCCCATACAGATCACATGAATGTCTAACCACCTCACTATCCCACATACAGATCACATGAATGTCTAACCACCTCACTATCTCCCAAACACGTCACATGAATGTCTAACCACCTCACTATCTCCCATACACGTCACATAAATGTTTAACCAACTCACTATCTCCAAAACACGTCACATACATGTCTAACCATCTCACTTTCTCACATACGGATTACATAAATGTCTAACCACCTCATTATCTCACATACAGATCACATAAATGTCTTACCATCTCACTATCTCCCATGCAGATCACATAAATATCAAACCACCTCAGTATTTCCCATACAGATCACATATATGTCTAACCACCTCACTATCTCCCATACACGTCACATAAATATCTAACCACCTCACTTTCTCCCATACAGATCATATAAATGTCTAACCACCTCGCCATATAACATACAGGTCACATAAATGTTTAACTTTCTCACTATCTCACATACAGATCACATGAATGTCTAACCACCTCACTATCTCACATACAGATCACATGAATGTCTAACCACCTCACTTTCTCCCATACAGATTACTTAAATGTCTAACTACCTCACCATATAACATACAGATCACATAAATGTCTAACCACCTCACTATCTCACATAAATGTCTAACCACCCCTCTATCTCCCATACAGATCACATAAATGTCTAACCACCTCACTATCTCCCATACAGATCACATAAATGTGTAACCACCTCACTATCTCCCATACAGATCACATAAATGTCTAACCACCTCACTATCTCCCATACAGATCACATCAATATTTAACCATCTCACTATCTCTAATACTTATCACATAATTATTAAGCTACCTTTTTATCTTCAATACATGTAAAATAAATGTATTATCCTCTCATAAAATACAATACCGGTCAACATGCAGAGTACTGGTAGAAAAGTTACTTTTGTAAAGCATGGTCATTGGAGGAAGAAAACAACACGACTTCACAATTAGAAATTACTTTTGAAACAATTTTTAAGAACATGTGTTGATTTGACCTCTCATTGTTTCTTCACAGGGCGTGGCTCTTGAGGTAGCGGCTCAGGGTATAACAGTGAATGCTATCAGTCCAGCTTGGGTTGACACTCCATGTAAGTTCAACTTAAGATAATAACAATGTTCTTCCGTGCTCTAAGAACTGGATATTTTAGAATAGTTATACAATAAGTCTATAATCCATTAGTAGCAGTAAAAGAAGTATGAAGTTATAGGCTTTCACATAAAGAAACCATTCAGATATACACTCTTATGGTCTAGGAATGTCTGCACCTCTGGAAGCCGATAAGGGTCATTTGAAAAATATCATGAGTGTTGTAATAACGTCCACATATTATTTCGTAATAACGAAATCGCTTTGTCGTGATAACGACATTTATCAGATACTTCATGCCTAATACAATGCTTTTTCATATGTGTAACGACCAAAAGAAAATGAGCCGATGTTGCACACCCGGTCTGATAATCCCGTATAAAAACAATGACGTCTCTACCCGAACTGATATAGCCGTTTCGGATCGGGCAAAATAACTATATCAGCTTCCGAAGACAACCTTCTTTATTTTCGGAAGTACTAATAGTACGGTGACAAGTAAGGTTAATTTAAAAATTTAATGGACCGAAATACCTCACGGCTAATTTTGGTCTTATTTTGAAGATAAATATAATACCCTTCGATAAAGGCATGTCGTAGAATGCCAAAGTGGTGCAGATTTGTGACAATTGCGGTCAAAGTTAAAAAAGGGGGATTTTAAAAAATCGAAAATTATGGACAATTTGGACAATTTCTCGGTAGTCCCTCATGATAATTGAGAAAAAATTTCAATGGAAGCAAACTCTGGCGATGCTGTACAAGTTCAGCTTGTAATATTTATACCATATTGACATAGATTAGTGCTGTTGACCCCCTCAGCCAACATGGAAGAACATGATAAAGATTATCTTTATTTACAAAAATTATCGATAAAAAATATTCATATTTCATATTCAGTTTTGCAATACTTTATAACAATATATAAAGATATTTTTGGGGAAATTTTGTTAAGATAACATAAAGAATAAAACGGAAGTTAGTACTGTAAAGTTTACACCCGGTCTATGATTCAATGTAAAAATGATGAAATTCATTATTACTTTTTTAAATCAAAAATAATGTTGAAATTATAAAAATAGTCTTGTTGCATAAATGTCAGCATGAACATGATAGTATATGAAGTTTTATTTATGACAATAGGTCAACCAGTGCAAGAGTAATAGAATTTTTAAAATGCATGACGATGTGCGTCCCCCTTTTTATAAAACAACACAAACAACAAAAAATCAAGAGTAAACTTTTGACTTTAACTGTTTTAAAGCACTATATATATCTATAAATACGATTCACAGACATTTTGATTAAAATGAAGATATTTGTGTATATTTCAGTAACATTTGAAATTATTATGCACGTCCGATGATTTAAAGTGGTTATGAAAAACTAACACATATTCAGAGAGATCTACTACGTTTGTATTTTAAGGTCACACTGAATGCATTATGACAAGAATGCATTGTTTGCCAGAACTTTTCGTCTATGTTAGCAATTTTTCGTTGGCTTGAACACCATTGAAAAAATTTATTGAACCATAGTGCCATCCCAGTTTCATATGTTAATGTGTAAGTTCGAACTCCGCGATTAAACTGCTTTGCCTTGGAGAATCTGATTTACAGTACATCCTGCATATGCATCTGAAAAGACCAAAAAAATCACCAAGCCCAGCTGATGCTCATATTTTGTCTATTGCTGAAATGTAATACGAAACCATGTGGAATCCACCTAATCTCACAACGTGCGGGTGAAAAATCTGAGGCATAGACCACTTTACCTGTTTGGCTATGACATAAAGCTGTTGGACGAAGGTCTGTACTGGGTTATTCTGACCTGAGGCCTTTGACATAATCATTTCTAGACATTTCAGCATTGTCGTATACACTGTCACCATGTCAGTAGGTTTTGCGTCTATGATTAGGGGATATGCAACGACGACATCAATTGCTTTTCGGTAGGAAAGTCTTTTGTGGAAGCCTGTCTAAAAAGGTATTATTTGTTTTTTTATAATTTTGAATGAAACCCAGGTAGTTCAACAATATCGCGTGTAATTGATCGGAGCAATACCAAAGACATATCAGACACGTCAGATTTATTGGTTGTACAGTAATCAATATTTGGCTGTATGGCTCGGTACATCTAGGTGGGCCGAATCTTTTTTTTATGCTTAAAGAAAGGCAACCATGAAATGAGAGCAGAAGTGTTTTTATCCAGAGCGAGGGATCTTTTGGCCGCGTTTTATTTTGACGTTAGCTAAGTCTGTCTGAAAAGTCCGATTATTCACAACCTGAAAACTGCTCGAGCCATAGAATGGAATGTGCCATCAATAGTTTATGCATTGATATCAACATTGTCAGACCCTTCTTGAATATAGCCTCCACCTGAAATTTTAGGACATATGCCACTGGGGATGTATAGTATGGTTTGCTGAACTAGTCAGAAATTGTCTAAGCTTAGGGTAAGACGCACAAAAGCCATGTGATTGTGACGTTTCAATAAGATATTTTGAACTATATTCATGATGCAACTGAAGAGCCAATGATAAACTAAAAGGGGTGAACTGGTTTTTATGCAGAGATATCACACACTCGGCTTAAGCAATACATTTCCTGGGAGTGAATCGTAATCATTCTCCATATGAAAATAGTTGTCATCTATTAATCTGGCAAGACAGTTTATAAAAGAGGTAGGTATGAATTGTAAAGCCGTAGGGATAGAAACTTCCGAAGGAGATAGATAAAAGTCAGCCGACATTTTGAACGATTGTAAACTGCTTCTCAAAATTTTTGCCGCATCATGTAGGGTCTGATTTCCTTGATGTATGGAATCATTTACAAAACTGTTTTTCATTTCAGAAAATTTTAATTCCGATTTAGACCGGTCTTATTGTAATACCGTTGAGCGTGTTTTAACGCAAGTTGATTCAAATGCGGAATGGTTTGCACTCGATGTTGAGCATTGTTCTTTTCCTATTTGAAATGTTTCCAATTTTTTTCTACTTGTATAAGCTTTATAACACGACCTATGATATTTTTTTTTGTTCTAATGGAATCACTTTCGTTGACTCAGATTCATCATAAAGGCGGCGATAAACAATACCCCGTTTAACATCTATTGCGTCTAAAAGAGTAGTTTTCCATTTTTCTGTTGCATTTGACAAATGTTCATTAGTAGATATTTGGCAAATAACGCATAATTCCCAATTACTATTAAGCCTACTCTTTTTTGGAACTGAGTGAGCAAACTTAACAGGACTCATGTCGATTATTTTCCGGATTATTTCGGTGGTGTACCAATGTGGTTTAAAATTAGTTTATTCAACAAAATCAAAAAGAAATAAAACACCTAAAAAAATACTAACACATACAACCTATATACTCAGGCAAAAACTAGACACAGACATTGATATGAATATGTCGTATTATAAATGAAAATAATGAAAATACACAGTTTTATTTTCTGTAAAAACAAAGCAAATCACAAGTCAGGGGAAAATAGGAAAAGGGAAAGCAACAAGACTTATTGAGGTGAAAATCGAATAGTAAAACTGCTGTATATGATGAGTATTATAAAACGGTCCAAAAACTTAATTTGCATGCTTTTTCGAAATTTTAGGTATTAAAACTTCTTGCATATTGATTATTATACTATATTTTGTGAAAATGTACCACTGGTGATATATATAAGAAATGTTATATACTTTGTCAGACGGTAACATTGTAAAAAATGATATAAACATTTGAAAATCGTCCAATCCACTTAATTTATATGTTCATATGATAAGAAAGTTTGATATCAAATGAAAGCTGATACATTACTGCTTCATCTGATTACAACTTTTGTGATGATATCTTCATTTGGGAATTAGTTATAAACGATCCCGTTTTTTAAAATGAAAAAGAAAAAAATCGGAAAGTCACACTTAATCGCAATTTTACAAAAAAATGCACCGTTAGAAAACTCTACGACAGGGCTAAAATGAAAGTATAATGTTAACTCTATCTTCATGTGCATTTTCAGCCGTGAGGTATTTCGGTCCATTAAACTCCCTAACTAAGCGACTTTTCCTGATTTGTCACTCCACTATAAGTATATGATAAAATTAAAGATTAATACCTGGCCTTTTCCATATCGGCCCGGGTATTATCATTTGGCCCATATCAGCACCTCAACTACGTCTCTGGCAGATATGGGAGTCTCGGGATGAAACCCGGGCCAATATTGAAAAGGCCATGTATTGATCTCTATATTATGTCGTAATAACGACATTGTTATGTTGTAATAATGACGTTGGTATTTCGTCTTATCTTGTACTTTGACTAAATAACATATGATTTTTACCGTTTGATAATAGCATAAAATTATCGTAAATTTCATATTTTTCAAATTGGTGGGCTTGTCAATGTAGATTTGTTCCGCCTAACAGAAGTTCCACTGGAAACTTTGTTATAAACAATGTCATAATATATGTTCCTTTTGGAACAGATGTTCTATGCCATTTATTCCGTGAGTAAAATTTACTGTAATATTTATTCTGATGAAAAGTTTACCACATGCTTCGAATATTATCACATGCCTTTCCGCAACGTTATCGCATGGCATTCCGATTATATTCGACAAATTCTGGAAAAAACACATCAATGGTACTTTTCAGTAAAAAAAACATTATAAAGTAGGGTACAAAACAATTATTTGGATACAGGAACGGATATTGTGTAAAATTCAATTGTGTGATTGATTTTAATATCATTTCAGATATACCTTTTCGAAAATTAGATAATATACGTAACATTAAGTTTTCAGTGAAAAGATTAAATAAAATTTGATGCAATTTTTTACATACTAAAATAGTAATATACACTATCAAAGACTTAGATGGTCGAAGTTACCGGACTGCATCGTATAGATGTTTACTAATATTAAAAGACCATGTATTGATTTCTATATATTATGTCACGACATAGTCCTATGATATAAGATTCTGCAGGTTCATATCATTTACATTCAACGTTTTTTATCGGATATTTTATTTTGCTATCAATGTTGAACCTCAGGGTCTTATTAGAACCATCTATTTTCTCGTAGTGTCGTAGTGGATTCCCAACGAATTGCCATTCAAAGTTCCCACCAAAATTCGTTGGGAATCCACTACGAGAAAGTGGATAGTTCTAATAAGACTCTGAGGTTAAACATTGATAGTAAAAAAAAATATCCGATAAAAAACGTTGAATGTAAATAATATGAACCTGCAGAGTCTTATATTATAGGACTATTCACGACATTGCTATGTAGAAATAATGTCGTTGCTATTTCGTTATATCGTTATAATGATATCGTTATGTTGTAGTTACGACATCGCTATGACATGATTACGACAACCTTATCGTCTTAAATTTTTGAGTTGATCGGAAATACAAAATGGCCGCAATGGGAAACAATATGTTTATCTTCCTTTTGAGACCAATTCACTGGTATTAAAGAGATAATAGTAACTGGAATTACGACTATCCCAATATTCAGCTGAGTAACTATTAACAAAAACATGGATGCTACATTTGAGAAAAATGACTGTAAACATTTTACCTATATCTGCCGTCGCCATATTTGGATAGTCGTAATTCCAGTTACGGTTATTGGAAAATGACGCTTTCAGCGGCATGTTTCCGATACTATTGACCTGAACTTCCATTACATTTCTCTGCCTTCCGCGCTTGGTTCGTATTTATCTTCCATTACATTTCTCCGCCTACCGCGCTTGGTTTCGTATTTTACTATTTTACATACAAACTGGAATCTGCTTGTATTATCATTATTGTGTAGTAATCAACCGGAAACCAGTTTTCATACTTTATTTACAGAATAAAACATTTTGACATATTCATATTGAACAGATATATCATGTTAAGGAGGGGTATTTGCGAAAAATACCAGTCGAGAGAATGTTAAATTTCACGAGCCGTAAGGCGAGGGAAATTCATTCTCAAGACTGGTATTTTTCGCAAATACCCCTCAATAACATGATATATCTGTTTAATTACACCGAATGTTAATGTACTAAAACGCATTGATGATCGTGACGTTACAAGCGTCCAGTCGGATAGAGTATTTTTTGGCAAATACCACGGCAGAGAGGGTAAAAAAGGCATATCCTTTTAGCAAATACCCCGGCGGTGTTAAAAATGAACGATATTCATTTGATAACAGTAAATTGGTGAAAAATACACTGGCTATTAACCAATCAAAACCCCGGATTCTTACATAAGGTGTAATTAGTTATTAAATGGTATTTTGAGCGTACAGTTTACATACTTTAATTATTTACAGAATAAAACATTTTGACATATTCATATGTTATTAAATGGTATTTTGAGCGTACCCTTTGTTATATTTTTCATATTTATCAAAGCTTTCGCTTTTGGTGTCAGACCACCAATTAAAAATCCCTATCTGTTCAACCAAATTTTGCAATTTTCACTGCTTTCTAAATATTTTACCTTAAGTTTAACTTCAAGGAAACCAGGTATATCCTGAATTGTACATGTATCACCTTCCTACATGCCAATTTTCAACCAATGTTTAAAGTCTTGTAACAAATTTCTGATTTTGAAAAGACAGGTACTACCAAAATAACTCCCGGTTTTCTGGAAATCTTAAATTAGTGTACTATGTAGCGCATTAATCCTGAATTTTTAATGCAAACTCATAGACAAGTGAATTTTGGCTCAAAATGGTCTAAATATATTTCCCTTTCACCAAAAGTTTCATTTCTGCAAATTTGTTGGTTAGTTTAAGTAAACAATGACATCAAAAGCACTATTTTGTGTCAAAGTAGGACTACTTTTACATACGTTCTAAATTGGAGGGAGTAATTGGTGGTCTGACACCTTTTATCTACGTAATAAACAAACAGATCCGTTTTGACATGGTTCTGGACTTTTCACACACCAATGATCAGCTATCGCTAGACAAAATAGTTCTCCTAAATAATGTCAGCCTTTCTTACCATTTCAACTTAACAACCATTTAAAAAGTATTAATCGGAATCATCTTGACACCCATTGGATAAATACTGGTCTTTATTTAGATTAACGAAGTTTTGAATTATCGGAAATTAGTTATACTAACGCGGTGCGTATGAATCTTCTGATGACTCTGGTCCTTCTTATTACCAGAAAGATCGAAGTGTACCAACAAGATATTGTTAAGATACTCACAAATCTATTTTTATAACTTTATTGATTATGTGAAGTAAAACAAAAACATTGTTAGAACATTAAAGATATATTAATCGGGGGAAAACTTGATAGTCGTTTCGTTTTACAAAAATATAATGTGTCCGTGTTGGTACACTTTCTACTGGTTATAATACAGATCGAAGTACCAGAAATATTGCGACTGGTTCACTTTCTCAAAAATGTATTAATCGATCTCGGTTACGTTCGTACACATTAATTTGACGATCTTTTCTGCATCAATCTAAACTTCAAATATGTTCAAAATCATAGAAAGGACGTTATATTTCTGACTAGTCCGGTCGGGCTAGCGATAATTAAAATTTATTAGTCCGAGCTGAAAATTTAATACTAGTCCCGGGGCAGACTGCGGCCCGACTCGAGGTTTGTTTACAAAGTTACAGCAACAGAGTCTGTAACAGACTGTATATGTATGACATGTGAATAAAATGTCGATATCGATGCTGGCTTTGAAGCTCTCTACGTTTCAGTGATGCGTGCACAACTGTTAACGGTGTGACTGTCGTCTAGCTGATTCGACGCGATCACTGTCTTTCAAAGAATGAGTTTGAATATTGTACGGTGTTTTACTTGGTGGAATGTCAATACACTCACAGTTAGAGTTATTCTTCACTTGCTTAAATCCACAATAATTGTTGCGTGGTATCCTTTGAATTTCTCTGCAGTTATGGTTCTCTTCGGACATGCTTTTTGAGGAATTCGTCTGGTTCAAGGAACGTTCAATAGCCTGATCAGCCCCTCAACTACTTTTTACATTAATACTTACTTTGGCTTCAACGCCTTGTTCGTCCTTGTCTGGAGATCTTGTAGTTCCAATCTGGCAAGCATTTTGGAGACGTATCCATCCTCTCTTGGCTTGTAATCTCTGGTAATAAATTTTGCCGCTTGACATGTATCCTTTCAAGCTTGTTTATTTTTGTTACCGGCCAGGGGTTGCATTCTATGGCTCCATATTAAATTATAAGATCCATCCCTAAAGCTCTAGTTCATTGTTCTAATCTGACACAAATTTCAATAACTGGAAGGCCACCCAAGTTGAATATATGGTGACCCACTATAACATCATAATTACTTGGAATTGTGTTTAATACCATGATGGTTCACTGGCATACAGAGGCAAATTTAGAAAAAAAAAATAGTTGATTAAATAGGGAATCACTGAAGCGTGACGGGAGCGGGCCCCCTCTTAGGCAGCCAGCGGGCCACCACTAATGAAAATTTCTAGATCCGCCACTGGCATAAACTTAAATGGAGACATAAATTTGACATGAAAGATGGTGGGTTAGTGCAAAATAAAAATAAACTAGCTTACTATGATACATGGTTAAAGAATGAATATCAATTATATGGGTCAAGGGCAAAGTTGTTATAAAATATCAATTTGGCAGAGAAATGGTTTCAAGTTTCACATAAAGCGACCCGACTGACATGAAATAAAAAATCAAAGGAGTATCCCTATTTGTCTAATCTTCAAGGTGAAATAAAACTTGTATATTAACAATATTATGCTATTGTGTAAATCTACAGAAGTAGAATTTGCATCAAGTAACAGAAATAACTATGTCTTTAGTTATTTAATGAGTATGTGGGTAATTAGTCCTATAGCATATGACCTCGGGAGCGTTATGTACGATTTCTATTTACTGTTCTGATAAAAAAAAAATTACTAACATGTGCCACACTTCGCATTAAAAAAAATAATAAGAAATGAAAATATCAGTATAAAAAGTTAAAAATTGAATAAGAATGCGAAGTCATATGTTATAGGACTAGTGGGGTATAAGAGCTTGTTACAACAGGCTCTTCATAATCATTTGGTTTGAAAATGATACTAGCTACATGTAGAAGTCTGTATTCTTGATTTAGAAAAATGTAAATGCAAGAAAAAAATTACACATTACTTGGAATACTTTAGATCATTCAGGTAGTCTTTATTTAGTATGTACAAAAGAACAGCCAGTAGTCATTGGATATTGTAGATCATTTAAATAGTCTTGACCTATTTATTAGTACAAAAGAACAGCTAGTAGTCATTGGATATTGAAGATCATTCCAGTAGTCTTGACCTATTTATTTGCACACAAAAAAAACAGCCAGTAGTCATTGGATACTGTAGATCATTAAGGTAGTCTTGACTCTTGACCTATTAATTTGTACTAAAAAAACAGTCAGTTGTTATCTTCACTTCACACACACACACATACACATATACGATTATCAAGTATACGCTTATGAGACATGTTGCAATGTTAAACTTATTACGGTATGTGAAAATCAAGACTTGCATAAAAAAATATCCCAATATTAGAGGCAGTGGCGTCATTTTTCCTCAGAGCTTTCAGCTCTTTGATCTCTTTAATACCAGTGAATTAATCAGAATTAAAATCAAACTTGGTATAGGTGTTTACTATAAAATCCTACGCAAGTGTTGTTACTTTGTTACTAATTGGTAAAAACACATGGCCGCCAAGGGACTTTGAAGATTCAATTTTTAAGAATCTTCTTCTCAAAAATCACTGAAGGGATTGAGTTTATTAATAAACTTAAACTTAGAATATTAGTTCCTTAACAAGAGTTGTTACGTTTTGAGCTGATCAGAAATTTTAAAAAATGGCCACCAGTGAGGGCAAAGTTTGTATTGAGGTCCTATCGTAAATATATTCATCTTATTTTTGAGTGTAATGAACACTGAATTCAATCAAGCTAAATATTGAAGATTTTTTTACTATGTCTTGTACATCATAGAACTTTACGTTATACACGTCTAATGAGACCTAGTTGAACAATTGAGTGATTCAGGCTTCTTGGAGCATGTATAACATATACCTAAAGAAGATGTGTATCATACCGAGGGATTATGTGGGCTATAATGCTATCGCTTGTCGTCCGTCGTCGTCTGTTGGATGTTGGTTTTGATTTTGGTGTTTTAAAGAGAGAAAATAGATAGTCTAATAAGACCTTTCAGGTATTATTTCTTCTTTGGTCTTGAATTTTCCTTGCAAATTTCTACCGCTGTTGTTGTCTTACTTTTGATTTACATGGATTATGGAACTAAACTTGATTTACAAATTTAACTTCTTTTGTTTCAGTGGTGCAAGTCCAGTTTGAAAAGTATGCACGTGAAAACAACATTTCAGTAGATAAAACAAAGGTATATATCATTATCTTACCTCCTATACATTTCCAGGAATATGATTGGTTAAAAGCGTCCGCGTGCAAACCGTGTATATTTGATATTAGGTTAGTAGGGAGGCGGGGCTTATCTCATACACGGTTAGTAGTGGAGTTACGTCCCTTTATATTCCTTATTAGGTAAGAAGGGGGCGGGGCTTATTTCATACACGGTTAGTAATGGTGTTATGTCCCTTTATAAAAAACAAAACGATACTGAGAAAAAATCTTAAAAGTTCCAACAGACAAAGTTATTGATGATTAAGATTGAAACAAATTCATAAAACACATTTAAACCTTGCAAGTCATTATTGTTGGCATCTGTTTTTGTAGGATCAATGGAAGTATTTTCTTAGTGCTAACAGTATTGAAGACTTGCTCGTTTTCAGAATTACTAGTCTTAATTTCACACGTTAAGATAGTCGGTAAGATAAATTCGTTACATAGTGTGCTAGTGACGTAATACGGTATATATGGGGTTAGTAAATTCCATATGGGGATTCGAGCTTCGCTCTCACCCCATATCGAATTTACTGACCCCATATACCGTATTAGGTCACTAAAATTGAGAATGGAAATGGGGAATGTGCCAAAGAGACAACAACCCGACCATAGAAAAAAAACAACAGCAGAAGGTCACCAACACGTCTTCAATGTAGCGAGAAATTCCCGCACCCGGAGGCGTCCTTCAACTGGCCCCTAAACTAGCACACTATGTAACTAATATTCCATATGATACAAAGTTATAAGTAGGGGTTAACATTCCATATGATACAAAGTTATAAGTGGAGGTTATCATTCCATATGATACAAAGTTATACGTGGAGGTTATCATTCCATATGATACACAGTTATAAGTGGAGGTTAACATTCCATATGATACAAAGTTATAAGTGGAGGTTATCATTCCATATGATACAAAGTTATAAGTGGAGGTTATCATTCCATATGATACAAAGTTATAAGTGGAGGTTATCATTCCATATGATACAAAGTTATAAGTGGAGGTTATCATTCCATATGATACAAAGTTATATAAGTGGAGGTTAACATTCCATATGATACAAAGTTATAAGTGGAGGTTAACATTCCATATGATACAAAGTTATAAGTGGAGGTTATCATTCCATACGATACAAAGTTATAAGTGGAGGTTAACATTCCATATGATACAAAGTTATAAGTGGAGGTTAACATTCCATACGATACAAAGTTATAAGTGGAGGTTATCATTCCATATGATACAAAGTTGTAAGTGGAGGTTATCATTCCATATGATACAAAGTTATAAGTGGAGGTTATCATTCCATATGATACAAAGTTATAAGTGGAGGTTATCATTCCATATGATACAAAGTTATAAGTGGAGGTTATCATTCCATATGATACAAAGTTATAAGTGGAGGTTATCATTCCATATGATACAAAGTTGTAAGTGGAGGTTAACATTCCATATGATACAAAGTTATAAGTGGAGGTTTGGAATGAAAATCTTCATCTTGATTTGACCACATTGGAGACTTAAAAAAAGGTGTGGGGGTGTTGTAACATCAAAGTTCAAAAGTTCTCTTATTATAATTATCACAACAACATATTTTAAATAGTAACATTGTGTTATGCTCGTTGCATTTGTTGCAGAATGATAGAAAGACCGCCATAAAAAGAAGCTATCAAATGATTATGAATTTTACTAAACATTACCTGGGAAAGACTTTTTTGTAGAAAAGATTTACTTTTTATGTGGAAATATTCAGAGATCTTTAAAGAAAGACATTCAATACAGAACGAAAACTTCACACATCGTTGCATGGTAATAATCATTCAGTCCTAGCAATGCCTTGTAATTAATGAATTTTATATGTGCGATATTAAGATTCAATAATAAAACATAATGATTAAGTGAAATGATCATTACAGGAGATATGCCTTATACAGACCTACCGCACAAATAATATAACACATATTTAAATTAAATAGTGAATCATTAATCTTTCAGGAGATATTCTCTGAAAAGAACACAGCCCACTAATAAAATAACACATATTTAAATTAAATAATGAATCATTAGTCTTTCAGGAGATATTTTCTGAAAAGACACAGCCCACTAAAAATATAGCACATGTTTAAATTAAATAGTGAATCAATTCTCATTTCGTGAGATATTCTATGAAAAGAGGCAGCCTACCAATAATATATCACAGGTTTAAAGTGAAATAATCATTTCAGAAGATATTCGTTAAAAAGACACAGCCCACCAATTATATAACACAGTCATGTTTAAGTGAAATAATCATTTCAGGAGAAATTCCTTGAAAAAAACTACCCCATCCATTATATAACACATGTTTAAGTGAAATAATCATTTTAGGAACTATTCCTAGAAAAGTCCTAGTCAACCAATAATATAACACATGTTTAAGTGAAATAATCATGTCAGGAGATTTTCCTTAAAAAGACCCAGCCTATCAATAATATAACACATGTATTAGTAAAATAATCATTTCAGGAGATATTCTTTGAAAAGACCGAACCCACCAATTATGTTACACATGTTTAAGTAAAATAATCATTTCGTGAGATATTCTCTGAAAAGACACAGCCCACCAATATTATAACACATGTTTACATGAAATAATCATTTTAGAAGATATTCTCTGAAAAGACACAGCCCACCAATAATATAACACATGTTTAAGTGAGATAATCATGTCATGAGATATTCCTTGAAAAGACGCAGCCCACCAATAATATAACACATGTTTAAGTGAAATAATCATGTCAGGAGATATTCCTTGAAAAGACCGAACCCACCAATAATATAACACATGTTTAAGTGAAATAATCATTTCATGAGATTTTCCTTCAAAAGACCCAGTCCACCAATAATATAACACATGTTTAAGTAAAATAATCATTTCAGAAGATATTCCTTGTGTCGTGGGCCTCAATCCTTTTTGTTGTCTGGGGGGACTATGGGATTGAAGTCACGCTTTTCATTATCCAAATTTTATTTTACTGTCATTTAACAAACACATGTATGGCAGACGAAACTAATTGTTCGCCGCCGACAAGCATAAAAAAGGTATACAGTCCCGTAAAATACAAAAACAGACTAAATTATGTCCTACATTTCCGGTAACCAGAAATACCAAATAGAGGTATATATAACACTTGAAAAGTTCCAGCCCACCAATAATATAACACATGTTTAAGTAAAATAATCATTTCAGAAGATATTCTCCGAAAAGACCCAGCTTACCAATAATATAACACATGTTTAAGTAAAATAATCATGTCAGGAGATATTCTCTGAAAAGATCCAGTTCTATTTTTAGAATATGACACTGAATTTATAGCCATTCACGTTTTTTTAACATTCACAGGTAAATCCAACAATTGTACATTTGGAATATGGTATATCACAAAACCATCACTGAAATTGTTTAACTTTTCTTCTAATAACATCTGGTGTTCAGACATACCACTTCAATTTGCTAATCCGAAATTGGGTCAGTGTCTGAGGAATGTCAAGGCCATATGTGGTCTGAAAATAGACAATGAAATAAAAATTAAACAATGTAGTTATCATACTATAAATGTTGAAATAATTATTTATAATACTATTGTAAACACTATTGACAATGTTATGTACAATGTGTATATTAATACTAACTGTATAACATGTTGTAAACAAATGATGGTTATATTATATATAAGAAAACTACTTTTTTTCAATCAGATATTTTTGGTAAACAATGAGTGAAACAATACATATATGTTCATTAAACTGTCAAGGTCTTGGCTCAAAAGATAAAAGACAAAGGCTTCATATGTGGATGAAGTATCAACATTGTAATATTTCATTTGTACAAGAGAGTCATTTTACTTCTACATTAGAGAAAAATTTTAAAAATGAATTCAAAGGTGATACATATCACAGTTATGGAAATTCACAATCAAAAGGGGTATCAATTTTTATTAGTGATCACACTGATTATCAATTAATTGATAAACACCAGGATGAGGAGGGGCGAATAATTTTGATTAACATAGAAATTTCAGAAAGTATATATACTCTAGTTAATATTTATGCACCAAATCTTCCTACAAATAGGAATGTTTTCTTCAAAAAAGTAAATGACATGATACAGAAAAACAGTTTAGGTATGGTCATAGTTGGGGGAGATATGAATGATACACTATCTAATATTGACAGCAAAAAAAACAACAGAAATAATAAAAGAAAACAAAAACCAGTCAACAGATTAAAAGGGTTAATCAAAACACATAAATTGATAGATATTTGGAGAGTTATACATAGAAACAATATACAATTTACATGGAGACGGAAAAATAAGATAAATGAAGCTTCACGCATAGACTACTTTCTTGTTTGTCCAGAAATAAGGTCACATATATATTCAACAGATATAAGACCTGCACTTATTTCACATACAGATCACCAAGCTATATCTTTAAAGGTAAAAGGGAGATCACAATCAAAAGGGAAAGGTTATTTTAAAATTAATAATAGTATCTTAGATAATATAGAGTATAAAAATATAATAAAAGGTCTTATTATGAAATATAAAAATAAAACAAAACTTACTGATAACATAGGCCATCAATGGGATCTGTTCAAAATTGAAGTTCGAGAACATACCGTTGCATACTGTAAAAGAAATGCAAATAAAAATAAAAGTGAAATACACATATTGGAAAATAAGATTAAAAAACTAAATGAAAATATAAACAGAAACTGTAAAGATGATGTCATTAAACATTTTCAAGAAGAATTAATTTATAATGAATGTAAACTAAGAAAAATTTATGAAATAAAAAGTAAAGGAGCTCAAATAAGGTCAAGGATTAAATGGGTAGAAGAAGGAGAGAAAAATACTAAATTTTTTTTGGGATTAGAAAAAGCTAGACAGACTAGAAAGACTATAACTGCTTTAAAAGATGATAAAGGAGTTATACATACAGAATCTTCTAAAATTTTACAAATAGAAAAAGATTTCTATCAAAATATTTATAATAGTACAAGTCCAAATGTAAAACCATAGATAAATATATTAATGATATAAATATTGATCATAAATTAAATAAACAAGAAAGTGAGATAATGGAAGGTACCTTAACCATTGAAGAATGTACTAATTCATTATTCAAGATGAAACTTAACAAATCACCTGGAATTGATGGACTTAGTGTTGAGTTCTATAGGACTTTTTGGGATGATTTAAAAGAATTTGCTGTATCTACATTTAATTATTCGTATAAAAAAGGGGAGTTAACAAGTTCTCAAAAACTAGGAGTTATTTCTCTTATACATAAAAAGAATGATCCACTTTGCTTAAATAATTATAGACCCATAACTTTATTAAATATTGATACAAAATTAATTGCATATTCATTGGCTCAACGCATTAAAATTATACTACCAAATATTATACATAAAGATCAAAATGGCTATGTTAAAAATAGATATATAGGTTATAATATTAGACAAATCCAAGATATAATTGATTATGCAGAAAGACTTAACATAGAGGGGGCACTACTTTTTTAGCTCACCTGGCCGGAAGGGCCAAGTGAGCTTTTCCCATCACTTGGCGTCCGGCGTCCGTCGTCCGTCGTCGTCCTGCGTCCGTCGTCCGGCGTTAACTTTTACAAAAATCTTCTCCTCTGAAACTACTGGACCAAATTTAACCAAACTTGGCCACAATCATCATTGGGGTATCTAGTGTAAAAAATGTGTCCGGTGACCCGGTCAAATAACCAAGATGGCCGCCATGGCTAAAAATAGAACATAGGGGTAAAATGTGGTTTTTGGCTTATAACTCAAAAACCAAAGTATTTAGAGCAAATCTGACATGGGGTTAATTTGTTCATCAGGTCAAGATCTATCTGCCCTGTAATTTTCAGATGAATTAGACAACCCGTTGTTGGGTTGCTGCCTCTGAATTGGTAATTTTAAGGAAATTTTACTGTTTTTGGTTATTATCTTGAATATTATTATAGATAGAGATAAACTGTAAACAGCAATAATGTTCAGCAAAGTAAGATTTACAAATAAGTCAACATGACCAAAATGGTCAGTTGACTACTTTAGGAGTTATTGCCCTTTATAGTCAATTTTTAACCATTTTTCGTAAATCTTAGTAATCTTTTACAAAAATCTTCTCCTTTGAAACTACTGGGCCAAATTAATCCAAACTTGGCAACAATCATCATTGGGGTATTTAGTTTAAAAAATGTGTCCGGTGACCCGGTCAACCAACCAAGATGGCTGCCATGGCTAATAATAGAACATAGGGGTAAAATGCAGTTTTTGGCTTATAACTCAAAAACCAAAGCATTAAGAGCAAATCTGACATGTGGTAAAATTGTTCATAAGGTCAAGATCTATCTACCCTGAACATTTCAGATAAACCGGACAACCCGTTGTTGGGTTGCTGCCCCTGAATTGGTATTTTAAGGAAATTTTGCTGTTTTTGTTTATTATCTTGAATATTATTATAGATTGAGATAAACTGTAAACAGCAATAATGTTCAGCAAAGTAAGATCTACAAATGAGTCTGCATGTCTTAAATGGTCAGTTGACCCCTTAAGGAGTTATTGCCCTTTATAGTAATTTTTTTAACAATTTTTGTAAATTTTTGTTATCTTTTACAAAAATCTTCTCCTCTGAAACTAGTCAGACAAATTGGCCCAAATTTGTTCACAATCATCATTAATTTAGGGTAACTTAATTTTAAAATGTGTCCGATTACCCTGCCAACCAATCAAGATGTCTGCCATGGCTAAAAATAGAAGATAGGGTTATTAATGTAGATTTTGTCTTATATCTCTAAAACTAAAGTATTTAGAGCAAATCTGACACATGTTAAATTGTATATGAGGTCAAGATTTATCTGCCCTGAAATTTTCAGATGAATTAGACAACAATTGTGGTTGGGTTGCTGTTCCCGAATTGATTTTTTCAAGGAAATTTTGCAGTTTCGGTTGTTATCTTAAATATTATTATAGATAGAGATAAACTGTAAGCAGAAATAATGTTCAGCAAAGTAAGATCTACAAATAAGTCAACATGTCTAAAATGGTCAGTTGACCCCTTTAGGAGTAATTGCCCTTTATAGTCAATTTTTATCAATTTTTCCTAAATTTTTTTAATCTTTTACAAAAATCTTCTTCTCTAAAATTACTGAGACAAATTTATCCAAACTTGATTACAATCATCATTAGGGTATCTAGTTTAAGAAATGTGCTTGTGAATCAAGATGGGCGACATGGCTAAAAATAGCTCATAGGGTAAAATGTAGTTTTTAGGTCATACCTCTAAAATCAAAACATTTAGAGCAAATCTGACAGGTGAAATTGTTTATCAGGTAAAAAATCTACCTGCCCAGAAATTTTCAGATAAATGGGACAACCTGTTGTTGGGTTGCTGCACCTGAATTGGTAATTTTAAGGAAATTTTGCTGTTTTGGGTTAAGATCTAAAACTTTTAAAATAAATATTGAACAAAATATCAATTAACTATTAAAAGATGTTTGTGCTCATTAAAAAAATATAGTTTTTCATTTTATCAAGGATTTGTACATTTAGTCTAACTATTCAAATCCTTGATTTTATATTTTCTTACAAGTTTAGGAAAATATTTTTTTAATTTAATTGTGTCCCTAATGTTCTTATTTCCTGGGATAATTCCAATATAAAGTATTGGTATTGAATTAATATTTAAGAAATATTTGAACCATACCATTTACATTACAAGAATGAAGACCATGTTTTCAGTGTCATGAGTTTTTGTTTGTTGTACTTTGTTGTTTAAAATTTTCTTTGTGGTAATAAGATATAGCAAAAAGAAACTCTTCAATGAAAAGTTAAAATTATACTTCATTTCCTGTTGTGAACAGTTTGGAGGTACTATATGTGAGAGTTTGCATAAGTTTAAAAATATAATAAGGACACACAAACTGCTTAGTATTTTTAGATATAATATCATGTAGATAAATAGGATTTATATAAATCTGATTAGCTAGCATTCTAAATTTAGAATGTAAAATTAAAGTATAAAATAATAATGAGGATGAAAGGGAAGAATACAGATAAAGGACAGCAAATAATATTAACGTGATTGAAATAGATTAGTGATTATTTTGCTGTTTATATTTATTTTACTGTGTTGTGCAGTTGAAAATAAAGTAGCATACAATTAAAATTAAATGTATCTAATTTACAAACACTTGTAAATATAGCATTTTTTGCATGTTCCCAACATTGGCAACAAATTATGTCAATGTTGTTGTCGAGAAACATTCTTGTAAAAGAGAAGGATGAAGTTAAAACAAGTTTTCAATGGATATATTTAAATGTTTAATGAATAATCATTATAATTGTATTTAAATAAATTAAAAATATTTTAAGCATTTGTGTTCTGTTGTAACTTGTGAACCGATATATACTTTATTTGTAGCTCTACAAATTGAAAATTAAAAAGATTTTCTCGCTATTATTTTTATAATTTCTAATAATATCTGACTATATAAAAATAGGATCTATTAGTGATAGATCAATGAAATTGTGTACAAAACGGATTGCTATCAGTTCATATCAGTTAGGTGACTTATATGAGGCCCTGCCCTTTTGGTCATGGTCATGATCTAGTGACTTTGAAGTAGAAATTATTATGGCCCAGCAACACAGTTGTTGGGGCCATATATTTTTACCCTTGTCTGTCATTCCATCATTCCGCAACAAACCTTTCATACATACTTTTTTTCTTAACGCCTTCAGATATTGCGCTGTTATTTGGTATATATGAGTTAACCATGATGAGTTACAGATCAAGTTTAAGTTCGTTCTTCTTCGCTAATTTTTTGCAGAAATTACTTATTAGGGTCATACAGTCTTTGGACTTTGATAAATTGTTGAAAATCACAGTTATACAAACTTTATTTTCTAAATGCCTTTAGATATTGGGCTGATTTTTGGTATGATAGTTAACCATGATCAGTTACAACTCAAGTATAAGTTAAGTTCCGCTGGGCATCCGCTGATTTTTGCCTAAATTTAGGGTTAAAGACTTTGAAATTTTTATGCCCCAGCTACGATAGTAGAGGGGCATTATGTTTTCTGGTCTGTGCGTCCGTTCGTCCGTCCGTTCATCTGTTCGTTCGTCCGTTCGTTTGTCCGTCTGTCCCGCTTCAGGTTAAAGTTTTTGGTCAAGGTAGTTTTTGATGAAGTTGAAGTCCAATCGACTTCAAACTTAGTATACATGTTCCCTATGATATGATCTTTTTAATTTTAATGCCAAATTAGAGGGTTTACCCAAATTTCACAGCCCACTGAACATAGAAAATGATAGTGCGAGTGGGGCATTCGTGTACTGGGGACACATTCTTGTTTGAAAATCAGTTACACAGATATTTTTCTAAACACTTTCAGATATTTGGCTGATAATTGATATGTGACTTGACAATCACGAGTAACAAATCAAGTTTAAGTTTTGTTAATTAAGCTCCACTAATTGTTGTAGAAATTATAGGCTTTGGAATTTATTAATTGTTGAAAATCACAGTTGTCAGTGTTTTCCATAAGAACCGTCCGCCGGCCAAATTGACCGTTTCAAACAGGTATTTGGCCGGTTCAATCGTCATCAGTCAAAAAAAAAAAATAGGTGCATATTTTACTTAAATACGACTATTCTATACGTCGTAACTTTATTATTATCTAGAGGTTTTATTTACGTTTGAGAGTTCCGGTTTGTATTTCTATCGGAACACATGGCCGTTATCCATCGAAAGAGACTTATTAGAAAAATCCCGAGAGATATCGAGTATATATATGCAAGTCATGCAATGTCAAGGTCGTTAAAAACTTTCATTTGTTGTTGAACTGTTGACGATGAAACGTTCCATCACAGATTTTTTCCCCGCTAAGCGACACAAAGGTGTGGATTTTTATGATAAAACAATTTATAACGTTTGCATGCATTATTTTTCAATTTGTTCTGTTGTGTTTTATTAATAGTCGCGAATGAATCGATGACATAATTGTCAATTTGGTTCAAATGCACTACGCTGGATCGAAGATTCGACAGCCTCCAGATCTAGAGATGTCTCTAAATTGGGAGACATGGAATACATTATTTGTCTCCTGATTTGATATGACCTAACATGCCTGAATACATCCTATCTATAATTGAAATTTCTAATAAATAAAATTGCTGTATCCAATACAGAATTTGAACAGTATGCTCAATTTTGTCAATGTTTAAATTATAGCAGTATTCAAACTCTTAAAATTGTGCAGACAAAATTTATAGAAAAAAGTTCTGCTGGTAGTATGTCAATTTGACAAGCATGAAATATTGTCTTAAAATTCACCAGATGCCAGGATTTTGAATCTAGATTTCAAATTTTTTTCGGGGGGCAAGCCCCCCCCCCCCGGACCCCCCCTTCTTTCCAGTGACCGCCTACTTATTCATTTTGGCCTGTTAGGCCAAAATGAATGGAAAACCCTGAGTTGTATGGACTTTTTTTCTAAACGCCTTCAGATATTGGGCTGATTTTAGGTATGTCACTTAACCCTGATTAAAATATCAGATCAAGTTTCAGTTAAGGTCCACTCAGACGATTTTTGACGAAATATTAAGAGTTAAAGACTTTTAAAATTGTTGAAAATCACAGTTATACAGACTATTTTTCTACATGCCTTAAGATTTTGAGCTGATTTTTGATATGTGAGACTACTATCATGTTTGACTCCACATGTGTTGTTGAAATTGCAGATTTTTCAACTTTTTCAGACAGGGCCTGTCTCATTCATGTAGTTCAGACATATCTAGTCTAATGTTAAGTTTTCTACATAAGTCAGTTTGATAAGAGCTACATATGTACATGTGATACATCAATGATATTTTGTTTGAAGATGCAATACTATTACAACATATCAATTTGATGACTATTTTGTCGCCCTGTCCTCTACAAGATGGTCCAGTTACTTTGAATTAATTAGCATTTTTGAAATTATTCAATGTTAAGTTTTCTTCATAACTTAAATTGAAATTAAAATATCTACAAGCACAAAACTGTTTTGAACATCAATTTGTATTGACTGATTTCAAATGTCAAAGTTCAAACTTCTGTACTCATACATATGAATGAAGTAAACATGTATTGTTATAAAACGTTTAAGGGGGCTCGCGGGTCTAAATCAATTTTTTTATTTAATATAGGATTTGTCTATATTTTTCTATAAATGAACTTTATCTTATACTTAAAAGAAAAATGTAATAAAAAAATGGGGTCACCGTTCATTTACGCTCACAATCTGCCTTCGAAAGAAGCCTGCAGTTTTATTAATGTCTTTTTTTCTGTTGAACTAATAGGAGAATTAGCGGTAATATCCAAATAAAAAAAAGAACTAAATTACAGAAATTGCTTAAATTTTTCAATTATTTAGTTTATGTACAGCTTATTCGAAAACAACAATAAAAAATATAGGCATGATAGGTCAACGATGGGTTAAAAAAGATATTTCAATTTTAATGCCAAAAAATGACATTTTTGCACCAAAGGGAGATAATTTGGAGCTTTTTCAATGATATCTACATTTTAAAAGTCACCTAGGGCCAACACGAAATGATTTTTTGGAATGATTATTGTACCATGTGATAAAGAAACAACTACTTTAAGTAAAGAATAAAATTTGTAATAAAAAATTAATGTTTAATTTTTTTCTGAAAATCTTATACCCGCGAGCCTCCTTAAACTAAATTTTACTCTTTATGAATATTAGTGCATTAATCATGTTATCACCTTAATGCCTTATATAATTGAAACTCTTGTTTACTTAATCTAGGAAGTCTGTTATAATGAATATATAGATATTTTTGGCAATACTGCTTAAATATGCACAAATGCAACAGCAGTACCAATTTCGTGAAGCTAAGTACATTTTTTGTACATTAAAAAAAAACCAACATAATATTGATCATAATTAAAAAAGGACATAACATAACTTTTCCTTCCTTAGCCAAAGGCAACATGTTTAGCAACTATAATTGAACTTTGATATTTTATTTTATTCCAATACATGAAGCATATCATGCTGAGTTCACACGTAATTCAAATTGGTTTAATTGGCATTCCTAACATTTTACGTCCTAACCTCATTCAAATTGCAATGCATGTCAAATTTGCTTTACTGTCCTAATGATCTTTTAATTCCTATTAACAAAAAGGTATTTCTAATGCGAATTGGATAAATTGAATTAAAAAAGAAGAGTGTGTGAATGTGATTAGCGAATTAGATTCGAATTGAACGTACATGTGAACGAGGCATCAGTATTCTAGATACATCTATAGTTATATCTATAAGTATGTCTAAACAAGTGACAACTCTATGGCAGAAAACATATATTATATTCATGACATATTTAAAGTTACTAATCATATTAGCTCTCATTATGCAATTGTTCATCTAGCCTTTCATTTATTGCATTAAGCATTTGTAACATTTTGTCCTCATTATTGTACATTATTTGCATATATGTACTTATAGGTTTTTAAAGATGCCAAGAAGAAAAAATTGGAGGGCAGCAGAGGCTAAACGTGGTGTGAAAAACCCACAGAAAAAGACACTGACGGACTTGACTGGGGATACTGGCCCCATAAACAGTACTAGAATTGACCTTGACCTGGGTGATACTGACACCCTCAACAACAGTTACTCAAAAAATATGGGGGATACTGACCTCCACTCAAATATAAACAACAGTAACTCAAATAACATGGGGGATACTGACCTCCACTCAAAAATAAACAACAGTACCTTGAAACTACTTGAAAAATCTGAATTGAATAAACTTGAAACATCTGAACTAAATATGCTTGAAATATCTGAATTGAATGAACTTGAAATGTCTGAATTAGATAAACTTGAACTATCTGAGTTGAATCAAAACAGTAACAATAACTGGGCAAAAGAATTGAATCAAAACAGTGACAATAACTGTGCAAAAGAATTGAATCAAAACAGTAACAATAACTGTGCAATAGAATTGAATGAAAACAGTAACAATAACTGTGCAAAAGAAACTTGTCATATACAAACAGATTTTCTGTTAAATGAATCAAACAATAGTTATGCCAAAACAGATTCTCATAGTAATATCCAAACTGATCTGTTGCAAAACCAAAATGAAAAATCTAGAAATAATTCAGAAGAAGAACTATCAAAATATTTCAATTCTTTTAATGCAAACTTTATTAAATTTGGAACTTTTGACCAGTATGCCACAAAATTTGCTGATCAAAGCAGGGGAAACCAATGTACTTGTAATTGTTTAGTTTTCTTATCTCTTTCGTCTTTAAATTTTGATTCAAACACACTGAACCTGGATTACATTTTAAATAAAGGAGATGAAATTTACAGGAAGCATGTTCAAGAACTAATAAAACAGGGATTATTTAAAAATATGCTTTTGAATTTTGATGAAATTCCTGTCAAAATTGAAATTCCTGAAGGGATTTTTATAATTAACAAACAAAATATTCTGTTTGGTATAGCTTTACAGTATCAAGAGTTGACTGGATTTCTCTCATTACAAGAAGCAATTCAAAATTGTATTAAGCAGTCAAACAAATTTCTTATAATGATTGGAGCCATATGTTCGGCAGTTTATTATTATAATCATATATACTATTTTTTTGACACTCATTCTCATTCAGAATGTACACTGAATAATCCATTAGATTCCTCTGGCAAAAGTATTTTGATTGGATTTGCTGACTTACATGACCTACTCAGTTACTTGTATGCTTTTTACACAAGTTTACAAATTGATTTAGACTCTCAATATGAAATTTTACCTGTATGTATCAGTACTAAAGATGCTGAGAAAGATGTGACCAAGCAGATTAAGAATTATTTCGATGATCAGAAACTAAGGAACACAAAACAAAAAAATAATTCTTACCAGTATATAAAGGTACCCAAATTTGTATATATGAAAAACTACATGCAAAATAGAAGAAAAAATAAAAATTATAGAAAGACTGAAGCAGATAGAAAGAAGTCTAAGAGAGATGATTCTGATAAAAGACAGATAGAGAGACAAAGAGAACTTGCTGCTAAAAGAGAAGTAAGAAAGGATAAAAATTATAGAAAGACTGAAGCAGATAGAAAGAAGTCTCAGAGAGAAAATTCAGATATAAGACAGATAGAGAGACAAAGAGAACTTGCTGCTAAAAGAGAAGTTAGAAAGGATGAAAATTATAGAAGGGCTGAAGCAGAAAGTAAGAAGTCTCAAAGAGATAATTCTGATTTAAGACAGATAGTAAGACAAAGAGAACTTATTGCTAAAAGAGAGGCTAGAAAGAATATAGATTTCAATAAAAGAGAACTTGCTGCTAAAAGAGAAGTAAGAAAGGATAGAAATTATAGAAGGGCTGAAGCTGAAAGTAAAAAGTCTCAAAGAGATAATTCTGATTTAAGACAGATAGAAAGACAAAGAGAACTTGTTGCTAAAAGAGATGCTAGAAAGAATGATGTTTTCAAAAGAAATGAAACAGAAAAGAAAAAAATTGCCAGACGAGATGAAGACTACAGAAAACATGAGTCCGAACGGGACTTCCACAGAAAACAAGAATATAGGTCACATCCAGAAAATTTAGAAAATGAGCGTTTGAAGAAACAGAGTTCTAGACAGAACAAACTAGATATAGACAGATGTTATGATAAAACAGTTAAAAGTACCAAAAGAAAAAACATTGATTTCACAGATCATGAAAAAGACCTAAAAAAGAAAAGAGTTCAAGGTATAACTCTTGATGCTTGCATAAGAAATTTTAAAACAAAAATTAATCATGGTCCTACATATATATGTACTTCATGTCAACAAACTTGGTTTTGTGATTCTGTAGTTAATTCTAATACTGTCAAAATGAACACTCCTGCTAACATGTCTCATTGCTTTACTAATTTTAAATCTGTACAAGACATAGAATGGATATGTCATACTTGTCTCAATGCAATTAAAAAACAAAGAATTCCTCGATTTTCGATAGCCAATAAAATGGGATTTCCCCAAAGACCAAAAGAACTAAATTTGTATCCTTTAGAAGAGAGACTGTTATCATTAAGAATTCCTTTTATGCAGATTCGACAGTTGCCAAGAGGTGGACAGTTATCAGTTAAAGGCAACGTTGTAAATGTGCCTGTTGAAGTTCAACCTACAATAAACTCACTTCCACATACATTAGAGAAATCAGGTACAATATCAGTTAAATTGAAGAAGAAGCTGGAATTCAAAAAGTGTGATTTCAGTGAAAATGTGAGACCATTTGCTGTCATTTGTGCATTACATTATTTGATGAGAACAAGTGACTTGTACAAGTCTTCTGGAATAGAAATAAATGAGGATTGGATTACAGAAATAGCCAAAATAAATAAAGAAACACATGAAAATGAAAAAAATAGTACAGAACAAGAGGATAACCAAGATCAGAATGATTCAGATGATGACTCCGATCATTACAGTGAAGTAGATGAAAATGAAACGCATGTTGGAAACACAGATACACTGTTAGATCACATTCCAGACGACAATCCACTATGTGATACAGGTTTAACTTTTGCTCCTGGTGAAGGTCAACGACCAATTAGTCTCTACAGTGATCCTGATGCAGAGTACTTATCTTTCCCAACTATATTTTGTGGTCAAAGAAGGCCAGATAACAAAGACAGGTCTGTCTCTGTTCACTATACTGATATTGTCAAATGGGAACTAAGGTCCATGGATAGGAGAGTAGCACAGTCTGTACCAAATATATTTTTCAAGTTAAAGAAAATTCAGTTAAAAAACATAAGTGATAAGGTCAATCTTGCTCTAAGAAGGTGTCAATCAGAAGGAAAAAAATGGACAGCAAAAGATGTACTGAATCCTAACACTGTAAACGATCTTGTAAGATTAGATGAAGGTTATATATCTTTAGAAGTTTAAGAAATTCTCCAGTATACCTTGAAAAGAGGAAGAAAGATTTGTTTGCGATGATCAGACAGTTGGGTCTTCCAACATGGTTTGGCTCTCTTTCATCTGCAGACACTAATTGGAAAGATTTGTTACGAATTCTTGGCAAATTAAATGATGGCAAAGAATATACTGACAATGAATTGGAAGAAATGGATTGGCATCAGAAATCTAAACTTGTTCAGAAAGACCCTGTGACATGCTCTAGATATTTTGATTATCGTGTCCAACAGTTTATTAACTTGGTGTTGAAAAGTGATCATGATCCTATTGGAAAATTGACAGATTTTTTTTATAGAGTTGAATTTTAACAGAGAGGTTCACCACATATTCATATCTTGATCTGGATTGAAAATGCACCAGTATATGAAAGCGATTCAAATGAAGATGTTGTTGCATTTATTGATAAATATGTCTCCTGTTCACTTTTAGAAAATGACAGTTTAGTCAATTTGCAGGTTCATAAACATTCAAAAACATGCAGAAAAAAAGGTCACCCAATTTGTCGTTTTGGTTTCCCCCTTCCACCTATGAAAGCAACAGTAATCTTAGAACCTTTGAAAGAAAATGATGACATAGAAAAGTACAAAGCTATATATAAAGAAATACAAAACGAAATTAATACACTTCACAATTCTGAAGATATAGACCAGATGACATATGACATGTTTTTAGATGATGTGTTACAAATGGATGATGAAAATTACATTAAGGCCATAAGAAGCAACTTGAGTGGTCCAAAAGTTTTTCTCAAACGAAAACCATCTGAAGTCCGTGTTAATGGTTACATGAAAACTGTGTTGAGAGCCTGGCAAGCAAATCATGATTTACAGTTTGTTTTAGATGCATTTGCATGTGCAGTGTATATTGTTTCATATATAAGCAAGTCACAAAAAGGTATGAGTGCATTACTAGACCAAGCAGCAAAAGAAGCACGACAGGGAAATTTAGACTTGAAGCATCAAGTAAGGCACATTGGGAATTACTTTTCAAATTCTGTTGAAACAAGCGCACAAGAAGCAACATACTTAACACTACAGATGCCTTTAACAAAAGCTACAAGACAAGTTGTCTTCATTAACACATCTCCACAACACAAAAGAACTTTCCTCCTCAAGCAATCATCAGCCCTAGAAAAACTAGGCCCAGACTCTACTGAAATAGAATCAGACAATGATATTAAAAGATACTCGCGTAGACCAAAACAACTGGAGAACTGGTGTCTAGCAGACTATGTATCTCAGCTTGAATTGCAGTATCCTAAAACTTCAGAGTCCTCAGATGATCATGAAACAGAGCAGCAAGATCATGAACCTGAAAGTGAAAATGAAGAGGCAAATGCAGATGTTATAGAAGAAATCAATAACAAAATCGACATAACCCTGAAGAATGGTATTCGAATATATCAAAGAAAAACACCTAAGGTTATAAGATATGTTAAATACAATTACAAGACTGACTCTGAAAACTTCTACAGAGAACGCTTAATGTTATTTTATCCATGGAGAAATGAACTTTCAGATTTGCAATGCGGACATGAAACATTTGAAAAAATGTACTTGACTGTTGCAAGACTATTAGAAAAAAAAAACTAAGCAATATGAAGGTAAAGTGATAGATCTAGAGAAAGCTATAGAAGAGGCAGAAAACGATTGTAATGAGAATGATCAAATAGCACCTGCCACACAGCAAGTAGAAATGGAAGATGCTGAAATAGGCCCAACAGAATCTGAACAGTATGTTCATTTCAATCCAGATAGACCGACAGAACATAGACTGTATGATATGTCCCGTGAAGTTGGAATAGAAGCAAGAACAGTAGAATTGACAAATCATGCAAACAGAATAAGTGAGAGTGATTATTTTGCATTGATAAGATCCTTGAATAAGAAACAGTGGGAATTTTTCCAACATGTTGTCACATGGGTTAAAACAAAACATGAACCATTTTATACATTTTTGACAGGTGGAGCAGGATGTGGAAAATCTGTAGTTGTCAGAACAATATTTCAAGCTTTACACAGACACTTATGTTCTATTGAAGGTGAGGACCCTGACGATATTAGAATTCTTCTTTGTGCTCCTACTGGAAAAGCAGCTTACAATATAAATGGTCTGACCATTCACAATGCTTTCCAGATACAACCAAATAAAGGACTTGACCAGTCATTGTCATGCGATGTTCTCAATACACTCAGAATGAAATACAGAAATTTGTCTCTGATTTTGATTGATGAAATTTCAATGGTTGGAAACAAAATGTTCTCTTTACTGGAGAGAAGGCTGAAAAAAAACAAGGGAAGCAACTGTTCATTTGGTGGTGTGAGTATCATAGCTATTGGTGACTTTTTCCAACTCCAACCTGTATTTGACAGCTGGATTTTCAATGATCTAAGCAAAGGATTAACAGCATTAGCTCCTAATTACTGGAAATTATTATTTTCTTTTCATGAACTTACCGAAATAATGAGACAAAAGGATGATTTAGAATTTGCTCTATTACTAAATAGGTTGAGACAAAATCAGCTGACTGAAAATGATTTTGCAGTTTTAAGTACCAGAACTGTTTCAATCAGTGATCCAACATACAGATCTAATGCAACTCATTTGTTTGTTGAAAATGCTTTAGTGGATCATTTTAATTTGCAATACATATCTAAATTAGGTTCACTAAAGGTTAAAGTTAAAGCAGTTGACACAGTTTGTGGGGATTTACCAGCATCTGTAAAAACAAAATTACTGAGTTCTTTACCAGAAAAACAGTCTGATACAGCCAATCTTGCAAAAGAAGTAGTATTAGCAATTGGGATGAAATATGATCTTACAGCTAATATTGAAGTCACTGATGGTCTTACAAATGGTTCAACTTGTGAACTTAAATTGATTGAGTGCAAAACTACATCTTTAAGACCAAGTATCATATGGGTTAAGTTTGAAGATGCCAGAATTGGTGCTAACAATAGAAGAAAATATTCACACTTGTACGGAAAAGATGTTGAAAAAATATGGACTCCAATGTTTGACATTAAAAGGTCATTTACTTATAAATATAAGACCTTTGAAAGAATTCAGTTTCCTCTTCGCCCAGCAGCCGGAAAAACGATTCATAAATCACAAGGAGATACATTACATGAGGTTGTTGTTAGTCTGAAATCAAAGCGTAAAGGGAAAATACCACATATTCACTATGTTGCGTTAAGCAGAGTAACATCTTTAACTGGATTACAGATATTAGATCTCAATCAAGAAGCAATAGCTGTAGCAGATTGTGTTCGACAAGAATTACACAGACTAAGGACAGATGCAACTCTACAGTTGTGCTTTAAGCCATTGTACAACTTATCAAGTAACTATTTTAAAGTAGTTTTTAACAACTCAAGGTCATTGCATGCTCATTTAAATGATCTTATATCAGACCCTAACATCTTGGATGCTGATGTAATTGGTATTGCTGAATCAAGACTTATTTCAACAGATGAAAATGATCATGTTCATATACCTGGTTTTGAAACACCAGTTCGATTAGACCAAAAGCAAACAAACTTTAATACAAGACCACCTCATGGATTGGTATTATATTATCGAAATGATTGTGTACTTCACAATACAGTCACTTTCTCAACTCCATCTTTAGAGTTTGTTATAGCAGACATAATATCACCCAGCAAAGGTCTTTTTCAGGTTGTCTTTGTTTACAAAGCACCAAACTGCAAATTGCAACAACTAAAAGATACTTTCCTTGCAAACCTTCTTCCTGATGTGTATTTAAGACATCCAAAAATTATCATAATGGGAGACTTTAATATTGATTTAAACACTGGGAACACTTCTTTTTTAAAGTTCATGAGAGATTCATTTTGCTGTTCACAAATTGTTTCTAAACCTACTACATCTTATGGTACATTGTTGGACTTAATTTTCCTAAATTTTGATAGTAAGGTAAATTTTGAAACAGATGTTCTTGATTCCTATTGGTCAGATCATAAAGTTATATATGTAGCCATTGAAACACAATGATTCAGTGTAATGATTATTTTATATGCAGAAACCACCTTTGTTTGAAACAATGAAAATTAGACCCGCTGAAAAACATGACACATTTGCGGTTGCTGAAAATGCAACCTCAAATGTGCAGGAGTGGTTTTAGAGGAAATGGGTTTCCACTCCAACAGATTTGCCTTTTCATAAGTAGGAATAGAAATGAGTTGGCTTCAAGACTCCTGTATCCAGTTTTATCTGTTTAGAAGAAAGCTTTTTTACAGCTTTCTTCTTTATAGGTACACTGGATTAACGGTAGCAGAGGTAAAGAAATTTGAAACTGTGTTACTTTGACTTCCATAAAGCAGAAAGGCCCTTGGTGATTGGTCAACCATTTTGCTATGGAAGAAAAGTAGAATTCCATTCATTTCAAGTCAGAAATAATTGGAGACATCAAATTTTAGAACCTCTACTACCTGAATGCTCATTGTATCAGTGGAGAGTTGTGTGCACTTTGCATGTGAATACTCCTGATATTTACTTGTTATATATATATATATATATATATACAACTCGTCTAAACATCAACCCAACAATGTTAGATCTGTAAATTTGCTTTCGCAAATTTTTGGTTCTTCCCTCGCCGGGATTCGAACCCATGCTACTGTGATATCGTGACACCAAATCGCCTGCACTGCAGCCGTCCCGCTAGACCACACGACCACCTGGGCTATATATAAGTCTTGAAATATTTGTTTTTGAATACAATCAAAAGCCATTGCTTTAATATAGATGTGAAAAGGGAGTTTTGAAGACCACAAGTTCCATGCCTCATTTCTCTTCCTAGAAAATGATTAAATTTAACTGGCTGTTTGATGAACTATGATTAAATAATCAAAATGTTTATGAATGTTGAAATCCTTGCTGTTATGTACATATATTCATTGTAATTTTTCATATAGATAACTTGATACAATTTACAATTCTTTTGTTCACTATATATACATGATATATATGATATAATAAACATTTATCATGATTAAGTATGTACAGTTTACTTTTTGTAATGCCAAATTAATCTGTATATTTATCTCATCCAATATTCATTGACTTTTCTGTTTAAGAAATGCTCTCATGTTCATTTCAGACATAATAAACCAGTTTCTGTACAAATACCACATATTTTATTATATAATTACTTGGAGTTCTCCAAATTGAAAAAACAATCCATAAATCCAACATTTTTGATTTCTTATGATTCAATTATGTCTTATTCTAAGTACAGGTTTATCAAAATGTGTAAATCATTAATTCATGCAAAGGGTTAAATGTTGAGAAAAAAAAGTCAAATATTGCATTAATTTGTTATTCTCCTCAACTATGTGGTTGCATTTTTTGCTTATACATTTGATAAATATGTACAAGTCATTTATAAAACAGAAACTAATGAACAATTCATGTAAACATTTGCTTCATAGAGAAGAAATTTATGAACAATTCCTTAATAGAGAAGAAATTTGTGACATTTGCCTATTAGAGAAGAATTTGTGAACATTTGCTTAATAGAGCAGAAATTTGTGACATTTGCCTATAAACGAAGAATTTGTGAACATTTGCTTAATAGAGCAGAAATTTGTGAACATTAATTTTGCTTAATAGAGCAGAAATTTGTGAACATTTGCTTAATAGAGCAGAAATTTGTGAACATTTGAATTGCTTAATAGAGAAGAAATTTGAAAACATTTAATGACTGTTTTATAATAAGCCAATGTAAAGTAAATTCAGTAAACTAACTGCTGAAGAAAATAAGAATTATATAGATTGTTTCAGTTGTTGTTATATTAACATCATACAACAATTAATAAACATATGGAGTAAACTCTTGAATCTTGCATTAAAGCAAATCCACCAGAACTCAGATACGAATAAACTTTAAAACAGAGATACTATGGACTGTAACTCAGTTTACCATGAATAGAAAGGAAACAAAAATGACAATTACTTTGACAGATACTTGTTAAATGCTCAAGAGGAAATAAATTATATATAGAATCTAAACTCTTAAGTTGGAAAAAACTGTTGAATGTTCTTCTCGACAAGTCTTTACAAATTAACTTCAAGTCATTTTGAAAGTCAAGTTATGGAAACAATAATCATATCATAATATAATCGCTATGTTTTTTATATATACTGTTTTACTGTCATATTCTGACTTTGAAAATGTGTTGTTATAGAATGTAAATATTGTTCTATAAGTGAACTGTTTAAATGCACACATATAAAAAAAAAATGTATAAGACAATGAATATTATAATGCATTATTTGAAGTATTTGATGTGTTCAAATTTTTCATAATAAACCATTAAATTTGATGTCTTTTATTATTTTTCACACCCCATTCATTTTTATACGACCGCAAAATTTGAAAAATTTTTCGTCGTATATTGCTATCACATTGGCGTCGGCGTCGTCGTCGTCGTCGTCCGGCGTCCGAATACTTTTAGTTTTCGCACTCTAACTTTAGTAAAAGTGAATGGAAATCTATGAAATTTTAACACAAGGTTTATGACCACAAAAGGAAGGTTGGTATTGATTTTGGGAGTTTTGGTCCCAACATTTTAGGAATTAGGGGCCAAAAAGGGCCCAAATAAGCATTTTCTTGGTTTTCGCACTATAACTTTAGTTTAAGTTAATAGAAATCTATGAAATTTTGACACAAGGTTTATGAACACAAAAGAACGGTTGGGATTGATTTTGGGAGTTTAGGTTTCAACAGTTTAGGAATTAGGGGCCAAAAAAGGGCCCAAATAAGCATTATTCTTGGTTTTCGCACAATAACTTTAGTTTAAGTAAATAGAAATCAATGAAATTTAAACACAATGTTAATGACTACAAAAGGAAGGTTGGTATTGATTTGGGAGTTTAGGTCCCAACAGTTTAGGAATTAGGGGCCAAAAAGGGACCCAAATAAGCATTTTTCTTGGTTTTCGCACCATAACGTTAGTATAAGTAAATAGAAATCTATGAAATTTAAACACAAGGTTTATGACCATAAAAGGAAGGTTGGTATTGATTTTGGGAGTTTTGGTCCCAACAGAATAAGGGGCCCAAAGGGTCCAAAATTAAACTTTGTTTGATTTCATCAAAATTGAATAATTGGGGTTCTTTGATATGCCGAATCTAACTGTCATGACTGTGTATGTAGATTCTTAACTTTTGGTCCCGTTTTCTAATTGGTCTACATTAAGGTCCAAAGGGTCCAAAATTAAACTTAGTTTGATTTTGACAAAAAATGAATCAGTTAGGTTCTTTGATATGCTGAATCTAAAAATGTACTTAGATTCTTGATTATTGGCCCAGTTTTCAAGTTGGTCCAAATCGGGGTCCAAAATTAAACTTTGTTTGATTTCATCAAAAATTGAATAAATGGGGTTCTTTGATATACCAAATCTAACTGTGTATGTAGATTCTTCATTTTTGGTCCTGTTTTCAAATTGGTCTACACTAAAGTCCAAAGGGTCCAAAATTACACTTAGTCTGATTTCAACAAAAATTGAAATCTTGGGGTTCTTTGATATGCTGAATCCAAAAATGTACTTAGATTTTTTATTATGGGCCCAGTTTTCAAGTTGGTCCAAATCAGGATCTAAAATTATTATATTAAGTATTGTGCAATAGCAAGTCTTTTCAATTGCACAGTATTGCGCAATGGCAAGAAATATCTAATTGCACAATATTGTGAAATAGCAAATTTTTTTTTAATTAGAGTTATCTTTCTTTGTCCAGAATCAACTTAAATCTTTGTTATATACAATATACAATGTATATTCACTTTTTTCTACCAACTGATAAATTATAATAAATAACATTCAGTGATAACAAGCAGTTTTTTTTACATCTTAATATTTTATGATGTATTTAAATGAGTAGCTATTGTTGCAAACTCCATTAGAAATTTTAATTGAGATTAGTTTTGGAATAAGGGAAAGGGGGATGTGATTAAAAAAATTGGGTTCAATTTTTCTCATTTGAAATTTCATAAATAAAAAAGAAAATTTCTTCAAACATTTTTATGCCCCACCTACGATAGTAGAGGGGCATTATGTTTTCTGGTCTGTGCGTCCGTCCGTCCGTCTGTCCGTTCGTTCGTCCGTCCGTTCGTCCGTCCGTCTGTCCCGCTTCAGTTTAAAGTTTTTGGTCAAGGTAGTTTTTGATGAAGTTTAAGTCCAATCGACTTCAAACTTAGTACACATGTCCCCTATGATATGATCTTTCTAATTTTAATGCCAAATTAGAGTTTTTACCCCAATTTCACGGTCCACTGAACATGGAAAATGATAGTGCGAGTGGGGCATTCGTGTACTGAGGACACATTCTTGTTTTGAGAGGATTAATATTCAACAGCATAGTGAATTGCTCTAAGAGAAAACAAAAATTTTAAGTTCATTAGAACACATTCATTCTGTGTCAGAAACCTATGCTGTGTCAACTATTTAATCACAATCCAAATTTAGAGCTGAATCCAGCTTGAATGTTGTGTCCATACTTGCCCCAACCGTTCAGGGTTCAACCTCTGCGGTCGTATAAAGCTACGCCCTGCGGAGCATCTGGTTGAAATTGATAAGAACAAAACCTCTAGTCAAGAAGAGAAAACAAAAATGAGTTGGAGACAAACATGGTCATAACCCAAAAATGACAAACAAATAGCAGCTTCACACATGTTAGAACTACTATAAAAGTCGTCTCTATTTAAGCTAGCAAAAACTTAGTTCTCTGTGTCTACCTTCTTTTCAATTCAAGTTATAAATACCTATTCATTTTGAATCTTAATTTAAAGGTCTGGTCACCACTCATAAAAGATGATAATCTTGGTTCCAGTAAAAAGATTGATACAGTTGATCTGTTGTCATTCTCCATAATGATCAGTAACTTTGCTGTCATAACTAATTGAACAACTTATATATAATGAACATGTCAAAATCAATTAAAGTTTCCTTAATGATCCTTGACCAGTAATGATAGCGTCTGGCGTATATACAAAATGTAGTCCTGGTATCGATGATGAGTTTATATAGAACAAATATATAGACATGTATGTCCATGAGAGAACAACACAATACTTGAAAAGTGTGTTTTAGACCTCAAAACTGAAAATAATAAACTAGTTGAAAGTAGTTCAATCACAAGAAAGATTAGATTTTGGTTCACAAAGTTTCCTATAACAAAAAGTATTATTGTTTTTTCATGCATTAATTGTCAACAAAAATCTTAAGGTGAGCGACACAGGGTCCTTGGACCCTCTAGTTTAGATTTCTCTAAAGCATTCGACTCTTTAGAATGGGATTTTATGTTTTCAGCTTTAAAAAAATTTGGATTTCAAAATTCTATGCTTAAATGGATTAAAACTTTATATACAGATATAAAAAGCTCAGTAATAAATAATGGATGGATATCTGAACCCATAAACATTCAACGCGGAATACGACAAGGATGTCCGTGCAGTGCATTAATTTTTGTCATTGCAGTAGAGATATTAGCCTGTAACATAAGGCAAGACCATAACATTAAAGGCTTTGAAATTAAGATAGATGGGAAAACACATTCATTAAAAATCAGCCAACTTGCAGACGATACAACACTTTTTCTAAAAACACAAAAAGACATTTCAAAAGTTTTAAATATGATTGAAATCTTTGGCACATTATCAGGGCTTAAATTAAACAGATCAAAAACAGAAGGCATATGGTTAGGAAAACACAAACATTGTAAAGAAAAATATGAAAACATCAACTTTACGAACAAACCAGTAAAATGTTTAGGAGTTTTTTTTGGTTGTGATAAAAATGTTTGTCAAAAGCTCAATGCTGAAAAACAATTTGAAAAATCTGAGAAGATAATTAAAAATTGGGAGAAAAGAAATTTAACACTGTTGGGAAAAATAACAGTTATCAAATCACTGATTCTACCCAATATTACTTTTTTAGCATCTGTTTCCCACATAGAAAAAGAATATATTGATAAATTTAAAAAACTTGTATTTCAATTCTTATGGAAAAGCAAAACAGAAAAGGTTAAACGTAATGTATTATGCTATACATTGCTAGATGGTGGATTAAAAATGATTGACATAGATAAATACATAAAATCCTTAAAAATTGGGTGGATTAAAAGATTAATATATGGAGATTTTGCCAACTGGAAAGTAATACCATTATTTTATTTTAATAAATTTGGCAAGAACTTCCTTATCTTTCATATGAACATTGATGGTATTCACTCAATTCCTGGTTTAAATAAACTGCCAGAATTTTATTTGAATGTAGTAAAAGCATGGGTAAAAAACAAAAAAATAGAGCAACCAGAAAACTTTAGAACTATTCGACAACAAGTAATTTGGGGAAATCAATTTATCAAGATTAAAAAAAAAAGCCTTTTATTTCAAAACTGGATAAATAGCAAAATCATATATGTAAATGACATTATAGATGAAAATGGTAACATATTGGAGAAATATATTTTACAAAAACTCAATATTAAATGTAATTGGTTGTCAGAATTTTCTCAATTGAAGAAAGCTTTGCCAAAAGCATGGCTTAACATTTTAAGACAAGAAAATTCAAAGAAAACTCAAGTAAAAACAGATTATGTTTTATATATTAAGAGAAATTGTAATTATACAGAAACATTAGAAAATTTAGAAACAAAACAAATTTATAATATATTCATTCAGAATGAGATTAAAATTCCTGTTGGTTTTAACCGATGGAAAACAGTGTTAAATATTGAGTATATTAAGAGTTCAGCATGTAATATATTAAAATTTGTTCATCATTATTTGAAAGAAAATAAGTATAAAGTGTTTCGTTGGAAATTGTTACACTTTATTCTACCTTGTAAAACTTTATTAAAACAGTGGAATATCTGCAATACTTCAAATTGTAATTATTGCAATACCACTGAAGATTATGATCATATGTTTCTGAAATGTCATTTTCTTGATGACTTCTTCAGTAAAATTAATAATCTTTTTGGAAAACTGAATATTGATAATAATATTCTTACATTGAAAAATCTAGTATTTGGTTATAAAATTAATGATGAACAATATTATGAAATAAATTATTTGATTACATTAATAATGTTTTGTATATATAAAGCTTACTACATGTCTGAACAGAAAACAGAAGCTATAAATGTGTATTCTGTATTTAAAGCAGAATGTATGTACAGTTACAAATTACAGGCAAAATGTAAGACTACACAATGCAATTGTTTTCTACAAAAAACTGTCAAATTATTGAAATAATTTCTTTGTTTGAGAAATATATGATCTAGCAAAATAAATGAATGAATAAGTTAATCAAAGATATAAATTTTACAAATTACACATCAGGAACTGATGAAGTAATATAAATTTAACCGTTCACCGCCACATGTTACAAATAATAATGAGGCTATTTAAATCAATTTACCGTTACAAAAAGAAGATTTTAAAAAGAAACAAGTATTTACTCTTGATCTTCTTTACACTAATGATACATTTTGATTTAGACATACCTGTTAAAATGCTACATCACTTCTGTTTGTTTCTATTTTTAAAGTCATATAAACCGGTGTGACAATTTTGTTTCAAACCAGGAAGTTATTTGATAGGAAAACAACGCACACGTTAACGGAAAAAATATGGAAAATTTCCGGAAAATATACTCAAAAGTCATTTATTGCTAGATGATATATATAGTATTCTTTTCTATTAATATATATATATAGGTAATCAAATAAGTCTCGCTGATATTTACTTGTTTATTATTTCATGCTGATACTTTTACAACTTAGCTGTTAGATTATAAGACTAATGTTGATTTAAGATATTAATGCTTACCTGAAAAACAACCCTGGATTTCTGGTATTAACAAACAGGGACTCTTCACTTGTATGCTGGACTAGTGAGGTATATTGTTAACAGCAGAAAGTGCAATTTGTTGTTGAATAAAAATAAAAAAGAAAAGATCCAGTCCACCAATAATATAACACATGTTTAAGTACTATAATCATTTCAGAAGATATTCTCCAAAAAGACCCAGCCTACCAATAATATAACATATGTTTAAGTAAAATAAGCATGTCTGGTGATATTCCTTGAACAGATCCAGCCCACCAATAATATAACACATGTTTAAGTAAAATAATCATTTCAGAAGATATTCTCCGAAAAGACCCAGCCTACCAATAATATAACACATGTTCAAGTAAAATAATCATGTCAGGAGATATTCCTGGAAAGGACATAGCCCACCAATAATATAACACATGTTTAAGTGAAATAATCATGTCAGGAGATATTCCTTGGAAAAGATCCAGCCCACCAATAATATAACCCATGTTTAAGTAAAATAATCATTTCAGGAGATATTCTCTCAAAAGACGCACCCCACCAATAATATAACACATGTTTAAGTAAAATAATCATTTCAGAGGATATTCTCCGAAAAGACCCAGCCTACCAATAATATAACACATGTTTAAGTAAAATAATCATGTCAGAAGATATTCTCTGAAAAGATCCAGCCCACCAATAATATAACACATGTTTAAGTACAATAATCATTTCAGAAGATATTCTCCGAAAAGACCGAGCCTACAAATAATATAACACATGTTTAAGTAAAATAATCATGTCAGGAGATATTCCTTGAAAAATCGCAGCCCACCAATAATATAACACATGTTTAAGTGAAATAATCATTTCGCGAGATTTTACTTCAAAAGACCCAGTCCACCAATAATATAACACATGTTTAAGTAAAATAATCATTTCAGAAGATATTCTCTGAAAAGACGCAGCCAACCAATAATATATCACATGTTTAAGTAAAATAATCATGTCAGGAGATATTCTCCGAAAAGACCTACCCCACCAATAATATAACACATGTTTATAAAATAAAATAATCATTTCTGGAGATATTCTCTGAAAAGACACAGCCTACCAATAATATATCACATGTTTAAGTAAAATAGTCATGTCAGGAGATATTCTCCGAAAAGACCTACCCCACCAATAATATAACACATGTTTATAAAGTAAAATAATCATTTCTGGAGATATTCTCTGAAAAGACACAGCCTACTAATATTATAACACATGTTTAAGTGAACTAATCATGTCAGGAGATATTCCTTGAAAAGACACACCCCACCAATAATATAACACATGTTTAAGTGAAATAATCATTTCAGAAGATATTCTCCGAGAAGACCCAGCCTACCAATAATACAACACATGTTTAAGTAAAATAATCATGTCAGGAGATATTCTCCGAAAAGACCTACCCCACCAATAATATAACACATGTTTATAAAGTGAAATAATCATTTCTGGAGATATTCTCTGAAAATACACAGCCTACCAATAATATAACACATGTTTAAGTGAAATAATCACTCAGGAGATATTCCTTTAAAAGACCCACCCCACCAATTATAGTTTAAACATATTTTATTTGTGAAAGTACAAATTGGATAAGACACAAGTCAAACAGACTTATGAAGTCTTCTCCATTTAACATTTATAGCAATATAATACAGAAATATATGTATGAGCATGCATGTATAGAATGGTATATCTATTTAGTAAATATATATATAAATATGGATCAAAAGACGCAAAATTGAAGAAAAAGAAAACAATAATAATACAGAAAAAAAATCAAAAATAAAAATATATAAATAAATAAATCATTATTTAGAAAACAGAAACACAAAAAAACAAAAAACAAAAAATAACAACAACAAAAACAAATAATAATAAAAAAAAAACAAAACAAACAAAACAAAACAAAAAAACGAAAAAAAAAACGAAAAAATAAAAAGGACAAAAAAGGGGAGAAGAAATTTTACTTAGATGATGATGTGTGTGCGATCATGGTTTGCTACCTAGACAATTTGAAATCTTTCCGAACTTTTAATAAACTCATAGAAGCGGCAGGAAGGGTCAGAAATAATATTGACGATATATAGATCATAGTTTAAAGATGATGCAAAACATCGAAGTTGGGTGAGAATTATATTCAATTTTCGATTTCCAAATTCATATTGCTTCGGTACAAATATATTACTCTGAGGATAACGGTTTTTTAGTTCAGTTTTAAATTTATTAATTGATTCCACATCACGAGTTGAATCCTCAAGATTATTCCAAAGACGTATGGTTGATGGAATAAAAGAATCATTAGTTAATGCTAGTCTGCAGAATGGAATAATGATGTCATTTCCATTACGTAAAGGATAGACCGTCATACTTTGTATTTTTTGGGGAATTAAATTTGACAAATATTCTGGAACATTATTATTTTGAATATTATAAAACATTTGGATTTTTCTTCTCTCTCTTCTTTCAGCTAATGTTTCCCATCCAAGTTCTTCATAAATAATCCTTGAGCTTGTGAATATAGGTAACCCCGTAACTATCCTAGCAGCTTGGAGCTGTAATTGCTCCAGTTTATTGACATAACCTACCCCAATATTATCCCAAACCTCACTTGCATACTCAAATAAATAGAGTTTTTCTAAATTTTTCCTGCTCAGTTTATATTTCAACTTCCTTAGCATATTTATATGCTTAGACGTGCTTAAGATAATATTATCAACGTGGGCATTCCATTTAGCATTATTGCTAAATGTGACCCCTAAATGTTTATGAATATTTGTAATAGGTATATTTTTATCATTGAATATAAAGTTCATTTCTGGGGTTTCAACATTAGAAAATAACATAATTTCTGTTTTATCTGGATTAAAAGACATTAACCATTTTTTGGACCATTCGTTCAGCTTTTCTAGATCATGGTTTATCACAGTTTCTATCTGAAAAGCATCACGATCCGCACAGCTGAACGATGTGTCATCTGCGAAGAGTCTGCACAGAGAAATATAACACACGTTTAAGTGAAATAATCATTTCAGAAGATATTCCTTGAAAAGACACAGCCCACCAATAATATAACACATGTTTAAGTGAAATAGTGAATCAATAATCATGTCAGGAGATATTCCTTCAAAGGACAGCCCGAAATAATATAACACATGTTTAAGTGAAATAATCATTTCAGGAGATTTTCCTTGAAAAGACCCAGCCCACTAATAATATAACACATGTTTTAGTAAAGTAAAATAATCATTTCAGGAGATATTCTCCGAAAAGACACAGCCCACCAATAATATAACACATGTTTAAGTAAAATAATCATTTCAGAAGATATTCTCCGAAAAGACCCAGCCTACCAATAATATAACACATGTTTATGTAAAATAATCATGTCAGGAGATAATCCTTGAAAACACACAGCCCACCAATAATATAACACATGTTTAAGTAAAATAATCATTTCTGGAGATATTCCTTGAAATGACGCACCCCACCAATAATATAACAAATGTTTAAGTAAAATAATCATATCAGGAGATATTCTTTAAAAAGACGCACCCCACCAATAATATAACACATTTTTAAGTGAAATAATCATTTCTGGAGATATTCCTTTAAAAGACAGAGCCCAGCAATAATATAACACATGTTTGAGTGAAATAATCATGTCAGGAGATATTCCTTGAAAAGACACAGCCCACCAATAATATAACACATGTTTAAGTGAAATAATCATTTCAGAAGATATTCCTTGAAAAGACACAGCCCACCAATAATGTAACACATGTTTAAGTGAAATAGTGAATCAATAATCATGTCAGGAGATATTCCTTCAAAGGACAGCCCAAAAGAATATAACACATGTTTAAGTGAAATAATCATTTCAGGAGATTTTCCTTGAAAAGACCCAGCCCACTAATAATATAACACATGTTTTAGTAAAATAATCATTTCAGGAGATATTCTCCGAAAAGACACAGCCCACCAATAATATAACACATGTTTAAGTAAAATTATCATTTCAGAAGATATTCTCCACAAAGACCCAGCCTACCAATAATATAACACATGTTTATGTAAAATAATCATGTCAGGAGATATTATTTGAAAACACACAGCCCACCAATAATATAACACATGTTTAAGTAAAATTATCATTTCAGAAGATATTCTCCAAAAAGACCCAGCCTACCAATAATATAACACTTGTTTAAGTAAAATAATCATGTCAGGAGATATTCTTTGAAAAGACGCACCCCACCAATAATATAACACATTTTAAAGTGAAATAATCATTTCTGGAGATATTCCTTGAAAAGACACAGCCCACCAATAATATAACACATGTTTAAGTGAAATAATCATGTCAGGAGATATTCCCTGAAAAGACGCACCCCACCAATAATATAACACATGTTTAAGTGAAATAATCATTTCTGGAGATATTGCTTGAAAAGACGTACCCCACCAATAATATAACACATGTTTAAGTAAAATAATCATGTCAGGAGATATTCTTTGAAAAGACGCACCCCACCAATAATATAACACATTTTTAAGTGAAATAATCATTTCTGGAGATATTCCTTGAAAAGACACAGCCCACCAATAATATAACACATGTTTAAGTGAAATAATCATGTCAGGAGATATTCCTTGAAAAGACACAGCCCACTAATAATGTAACACATGTTTAAGTGAAATAATCATTTCTGGAGATATTCCTTGAAAAGACGCACCCCACCAATAACATAACACATGTTTAAGTAAAATAATCATTTCTGGAGATATTCTTTGAAAAGACGCACCCCACCAATAATATAACACATGTTTAAGTAAAATAATCATTTCTGGAGATATTCCTTGAAAAGACGCACCCCACCAATAATATAACACATGTTTAAGTAAAATAATCATTTCAGGAGATATTCCTTGAAAAGACGCACCCCACCAATAATATAAACACATGTTTAAGTAAAAAAATCATGTCAGGAGATATTCTTTGAAAAGACCCACCCCACCAATAATATAACACATGTTTAAGTAAAATAATCATTTCTGGAGATATTCTTTGAAAAGACCCACCCCACCAATAATATAACACATGTTTAAGTAAAATAATCATTTCTGGAGATATTCTTTGAAAAGACCCACCCCACCAATAATATAACACATATTTATAAAGTAAAATAATCATTTCTGGAGATATTCTCTGAAAAGACACAGCCTACTAATATTATAACACATGTTTAAGTGAAATAATCATGTCAGGAGATATTCCTTGAAAAGACACACCCCACCAATAATATAACACATGTTTAAGTGAAATAATCATTTCAGAAGATATTCTCCGAGAAGACCCAGCCTACCAATAATACAACACATGTTTAAGTAAAATAATCATGTCAGGAGATATTCTTTGAAAAGACGCACCCCACCAATAATATAACACATGTTTAAGTAAAATAATCATTTCTGGAGATATTCCTTGAAAAGACGCACCCCACCAATAATATAACACATGTTTAAGTAAAATAATCATGTCAGGAGATATTCTTTGAAAAGACGCACCCCACCAATAATATAACACATTTTTAAGTAAAATAATTATTTCTGGAGATATTCCTTGAAAAGACGCACCCCACCAATAATATAACACATTTTTAAGTAAAATAATTATTTCTGGAGATATTCCTTGAAAAGACAGAGCCCAGCAATAATATAACGCATTTTGAGTGAAATAATCATGTCAGGAGATATTCCTTGAAAAGACACAGCCCACCAATAATATAACACATGTTTAAGTGAAATAATCATTTCTGGAGATATTCCTTGAAAAGACACAGCCCACTTATAATATAACACATGTTTAAGTGAAATAGTGAATCAATAATCATTTCAGGAGATTTTCCTCGAAAAGTCCCAGCCCACCAAACAGATGATAGACACGGCTCAGGTAAATATCTAAGTTTAGTATATGGTAGGTATGAAATGGAGAGAGTTGTCAGGAATAATACATTTATAAGATGTCAGCATCATTCGGATTCGGCTTTTCTTTTCTTTTCCCACTCGTGACACTTTAATCTTCAAATAAATTCGATTATTTTCAAATATAATTATTTAAGTTTCAGATACAGATTAATTTATTTGAATTGCGGATATCTGTTCATGTAATATTTAAATTAGACCAGTATTATGTGTTGTACTCGGACAGAGAAGCATAAACCTGGTATGCACGGCCACATTTTTTACCTGCGCCAAGTAAATTTATTTGGAACATGTGTAATTCGATGTGTGTCTTTGTTAGTACAATGAATACTCATCAAATATTTTTAAATGTTTTGTTAAATATATATGGAGGTAAATAATCATTAATATCTATGCACACGAACAGAAAAATTGTGTTAACACATGCGGAAGAATATCTCAAGAACGATTGCAAATCTCCTTTAAAGGAGGTGAAGATTATATACAGAAACATGCAGAGATATCGGTCCTTGCTCTCTCGTTTGAGGGAAAATATGAATGCCTACTCAAATCCAATCTACTAGTATAAGAAAAATCTAATTATTAGTGTCCACCATGCACTTGCACTGCAATATTTTTTATTAGTAGAATAGAATGATATACAAATGGATGAAAATTATAAATACATGTAACTGATATATACATGTAACTGTTATATACAAATGTTAATATAATATAAACCAGAGTATAGTGATATGTATCACTACAATATAAATATATATATATATATATATATGTTTAATTCCTTTCATTTATTTATCATCCACGCAAGAACTTGTCTCAGATATTTTTTTACATCTGTACATTAACTGCAATTTCAGGTATAAAGATGTGATTTTTTTCAGAGACAAGTGCTTGTGACCATCCGATGTTCAGTACTTCAGTACTTTGATTTAAATTTCTGTTATCCTTTATATATTTTCCGGACCATATGGCTATTTGGACCGTACCAATATGGTCATGACGAAATGTGTAGGTTCAAATGGTTCGACCATTCGATTGTTGTTATGTTCGTATGGAGGGGCCAGTAAGACGGATCTGTTTTATTTTTCAGTTAGGACAACTGGTTGTGCTTTTATGTTCGTATGGAGGGGCCAGTATGACGGGGTCTGTTTTATTTTTCAGCAAGAACAACTGGTTGTATTTTTATGTTCGTATGGAGGGGCCATTATGACGGGATCTGTTTTATTTTTCAGCTAGGACAACTGGTTGTGTTTTTATGTTCGTATGGAGGGGTCAGTATGACGGGATCTGTTTTATTTTTCAGCTAGGACAACTGGTTGTGTTTTTTCTGTTCGTATGGAGGGGCCAGTATGACGGGGTCTGTTTTATTTTTCAGCTAGATCAACTGGTTGTGTTTTTATGTTCGAATGGAGGGGCCATTATGACGGGGTCGTTTTATTTTTCAGTTAAAACAACTGGTTGTGTTTTTATGTTCGTATGGAGGGGCCAGTATGACAGGGTCTGTTTTATTTTTCAGCTAGAACAACTGGTTGTGTTTTTATGTTCGTATGGAGGGGCCAGTATGACGGGATCTGTCTTATTTTTCAGCTAGGACAACTGGTTGTGTTCTAATGTTCGTATGGAGGGGCCAATATGACGGGATCTGTTTTATTTTTCAGCTAGGACAACTGGTTGTGTTTTTTTGTTCGTATTAAGGGGCCAGTATGACGGGGTCTGTTTTATTTTTCAGCTAGGACAACTGGTTGTGTTTTTATGTTCGTATGGAGGGGCCAGTATGACGGGATCTGTTTTATTTTTTCAGCTAGGACAACTGGTTGTGTTTTTATGTTCGTATGGAGGGGCCAGTATGACGGGGTCTGTTTTATTTTTCAGCTAGGACAACTGGTTGTGTTTTAATGTTCGTATGGAGGGGCCAGTATGTCGGGATCTGTTTTATTTTTTCATCTAGGACAACTGGTTGTGTTTTTTTGTTCGTATGGAGGGGCCAGTATGACGGGGTCTGTTTTATTTTTCAGCTAGGACAACTGGTTGTGTTTTTATGTTCGTATGGAGGGGCCAGTATGACGGGGTCTGTTCTTACTATGGATGGAGGATATACGGCTCAGTAAAACTGCTACATAATCAGTGTTACGTCACTCACAGTTAAATCATGAAATTAAATACACTTAAACATAAGACGATGCGATTCTTTGTATTATAAAAAAAAAAAAACATATACGTGAAATGATAAAACAAAATCCATCATTTTATGTTCAAAACCCTCATAAAACGCTAAGGTAAAAAAAAAAGGCCACAGCACTACTTGCTTAACATATGAAATTTCCTTCCACTATTGTTTAGGGGTCAGCTCAGCGCCTCCTGGTGTGGGATTTTCACGCTGCATTGAAGAATCATTGGTGGCCCTGAGCGGTTTTCTGGTCTTTCGTTGCCTTGTATCTTTGACAAATTTTCCCGTTTTCATTCTGTATTTTATCAATAATTAATAAAATTAATCAGATGTGGTATGGGTGCCAATGAGACAACTCTCGATCAAAGTCACAATTTATAAAAGTAAACCATTATAGGTCTTCAACACGGAGCCTTGGCTCACACCGAACAGCAAGCTATAAAGGACCCCAAAATTGACTTGTGTAAAACCATTCAAACGTGAAAGCCAATGGTCTATAAATCTACATATAAAAACGGGAAACGAGAAACACTTATGAACCACATCAACAAACGACAATTTCTGAACATCAGATTCCTTACTATGAGCAGGTGCAAACATTTGCAGCGGGGTTTAAAAACGTTTTAATAGGTACCAAAGTTCGCCCTTATTTAAACCAATACACTATAAAATATCAATTGAAATAGCTTATTAAACTCAATCAAAAGACATATTAACACTAGTGAACATACACTGAACGAATAAATTTGATTCATGATACAATGTAAATTCAAAATCAATAACATAAGGGGAGAATGACCAAAGTAACAGTATTATACCACTGTGAAATGTTGAACATAATCAGAAAACAACAATAACCTTGAACAAAAATCCGCCGTTTACAATGATATACACTTCTTCTTCTTTTTCTTCTTCTTCTTCTTCTTCTTCTCTCCGTATAAGCTTCCTTTATAAGGAACACCAAGGATTATCTCCAAGTAAAAGTACTATTTACACATTAAATATATATAGATATTGTCCAACGGTTAAAATACACAGTAAAACTCTTCTTTTTACACATAAAATCCGAGTGTCATTTATACAACTCATACGGTATAAAAACTTTGTTTCAGACCGTCAACCATCCATTGCCTCAAGCAACTTTAACGCTTAATATAAAGTTTATAGCACATCTCCCTAGTTTTGGCTTCTATCGTGTTCATTATCTTGCCGTCTCTTAGTGTTTGTGAAAAATGACTGTAGTCTATAATTAGCCTGATAATGTTTGATTTGAATTGAAAAACACTGTGCCAGACTTCATCTGTTGTATGTTGAGTAACATAGGCCTTGATTGGTTCAAAGTATGTAAATCTAGTATTTGTAATGTTTTTGCCCTATCATAGATTTGAAATACTCATTTTTATATAGTTTTATAGTAATTGTGTTAAGCTCATTCAGTGCTAGTGAAATTTCATCAGAATTATTCTAGATTTGATATATTTAGTAGTAATTGCTATATTTAGATTGATCTCTTTGTTCTCAAGGAAACATGATAAGTTAAACCACATGTTGACCTATTAACCTAAATTGCTGGTGCAACTGAGCCCTTATTATGGTGCCCGGTTGCCCTGTAACTGCTTAGTCAGCAATTATTTGCCCTAGTAAAGTTTATATAATGGTGCCCTAGAGCCCTACTTAAATGATTACTCAGCAATAGTATGCCCTAGTAGGGCATATCTTTATGTTAGTTATGTAACTGGGCAGAGTATGGTATAAAAGGAAAGAGAGAGTTAGTGCGGGGGGAAGAGAGAGAAATAGAGAGTCCGATTAGTGGTTGTTCGTTATATCTACTATGTTGTTGTATATACTTTACATGTGTTTTTAATACAGTATTGAAATTTATCAGCGACTTTGTGTCTTTATCTGTAATCTAGTTTATTGAGACTACACAAGGATCCCGTATTTTTCAAGGATATACTTATTGTATTCCTTGTTCTTGTAACCAGGATTTCCCTTAAGGAGGCGCTACCAGATTTTATCCATTGGGAAATCCTGTTTCGAAGGTGCATCACTTGTATTCGTCGTCTTGTATGCTATATCACTGGCATCTCGTCGTTATACTTATCCTGGACATACCTTAATTGTACACTTGCATTTTTTTCGATTCGTTACATTGGTGGCAGCGGTGGGATTCAATAAGTGTGACTTCAAAAACTTTATTGTAAATAAGAAGATACATTCATTCTTGTGGATATTGCAATGGAAACACCTAGGATTGTTAGAGGAAGAACACCTACTCGGACTCCAATAAATTCGGAGGTAAGACATTATCATTATAGAAATAGATTATTCTCCCCAGATGACTCTGGGTTTGGCAGATCCCCTGCCACTGGTACTCCCAGGGACATCCACACGGAAACAATGCGAGGCATGCCGTATAGACGGAGAGCCGGGCAAAGTTCACCGAGGGATGCTCCAGGTAGAGACGCCCAGGAGGATAATCATATGACGGAGACAGTTATAGATAAAAGGAATAGCTGGAGAAAATTTTGGTTAATTTGGGTTGGTCTGCTCTCTGTTTGTAGTGGGCTGGTAGCAGTAGCCTGGGTCTATTTTCCTAATAATAAAGTAGTCCAGAGATCACAAGAATATGTGATGTCCGGCTTATTAGTAATCATTGGACTTATTGTCTTTACTATTGTTTTTAAACTAATTTGGCATTATGTTTTTGGCACTCATGATATATATGATACCCCTCCAGCACGGTCCGAGAACATGCGAGATCCTAATTATGGGTTTAGCGGTTACCCGGATAATGTTGGGGAAGATGAACTGGCAAACTCCTCGATACGTGGGCAACTATATAGTCCTAAGATAACGTCCGAGGGTCCGACGGAATGGAATGCAAGATGCACCACGAACGGGCACAGGCAACCTCCCGTTGGGCTTCCCGGACAAAACTATGGACAATGTAATAACTCGCACAGGGCAACAGATGAGTCAGGTTTTTCTAACCGGACCTATATCTCGCCCATGATAAAACCTAAAATGGAGAACACAGCCATGCATGAGGACGAAGGACGCGGAACGATGCAATTATTTAACCAACCTGAAACTGCAGAGGTTGATAATAGGTATTGTAACCAGGGTAAGGAACCCGTTTTGGAAAATATTCCTCATACACAAGAGTACTCTGTTCGAAGAACCTTTTCTGGGACGAGTACAGACGTGTGGAATGACTTCCTTCAATATTTTGAAAACCTGGCTGGTTTAAACAGGTGGAATGCCGAAAAGTCCAGAAGGGTCCTTTTAAGTACACTAAGAGGACAAGCTGAGACTTATGCCTATGGAATTCCATTAGTGATACAAAGAGATTACAATAGACTAAAAGAAAAGATGGGAGAGAGATTCGGACATACAGCTATGAAAGAACGCTATGTAACTGAGGCCAAGCTGAGAAAAAGGCAACCTAATGAGTCGTTAAGAGACTTTGGCCAGGCAATTGAGGATTTGTATAGGAGGGCGTACCCTAGTAGTCCTGAAATAGTAGAAGAAAGCGCTATAAAATCTTTTCTAGACAAATGTGGTCAGACAGAAGATTTTCGTCTAGCCGTTAAGCGGACTAGACCTAAGACCCTGCAAGATGCCGTTTTGAGTGCAATGCAGGAAGAGTGTTTGCGGGCCGGAGAAAAAGATCTTGCTAAGGACGGCAAGATAGTAAATCGACAAATTTATGAAGTAGATGATGGGGGAGACATACAAGATGTAGCTACTAATGGGAATTCCCGAACTATAGGTTCAACAGATCACGAGGCGAATAATAGAAGTATAGAAAAGTCCCCCCATAGTTACCCGTATGATTCCGGCAGGGGGTACCGAGGGCGACCCTACAGCCGAGGATATGCACGCGGAAGAGGGAGATACCCTAGATACGATAACCGTTCACAGAATTTCCGGGACGAGAGGAACCTCGTAGAGATTTTGATGCCAGACCGTTAAACTAGAAGGGGCCGACACCGGAGGCCAGGTGTCGGTCACTCGTGAGCGGCCTAATGGGAATGGTGGATTTAATGGTAAACGTAAAAGGAGAAAACAGAAGAGGAGGAGGCTTAAAGAGGGTAAGCCTCTTTTAAATAGTAGTAGTAGTAGTAGTGATAATAATACGTCTGAAACACTTGGCCCTAAAATTGGAGCCTCGGATAATCCGGCGGTCGTTGCATCAGATGTCCGTGTAAAAGGTGTTGGATGTATGCTGATACGGGGACAGATAGAAGGAGCCCTTGTTATATGGAAAATTGATACAGGAGCTAAAAGCACCTTTATATCTAAGAATACTTACGATATGATGGTTGATAAGCCAGCACTTCACCCAGTGGGTGGGAAGTATGTTGCAGCTAATGGACAAAATTTGGATTGTCTTGGCAAGGCCAAGATGATTTTAACTTTTCATAACCAAGTGTTTGAACACGAGGTTGTTGTTGGCGGTGTAAGTTGTAATTTAATAGGTGAAGATTTTATATCCACATACAGATGTGTATGGGATCATGATGAGGCTAGTTTTATTATTAAGGTCAGCCGAATACCCCTAGAAGGGGGCGATGTTAGTAATAGGCCCGGGAGAGTTATAGCCCTGGAAAACATGTTAGTGTCGGCTGGGCATGAAGCTATAATTAAGTCAGGTGTGACAAATCGGGCAGGTATTACAGAAGAGAGCAGTTTAATTGGTATTTTAACACCAGAAAGACCATTTCTGGAGAAATATGGGTTAGCCATCGCTAGGACTTTAGTCGATGCAGCTAATGATGTCGTTTATACCCGAGTATTTAACCCTGGACCTAATGATGTTGTGGTTTACAAACACACCCATATGGCTTTGTTTACTCCAGTTAGTCGAATAGGACATACTTTTAATTTGAATAAGAGTAAAGATCCAGTTCTACAGGTTAACGTGGCTCCTATTAGTAACATGGCAGCCACGATACCAGAGCATTTGAATGCAGTATTAGAAAGAGGCTGTTCACACCTAAATGAAGAACAGAAAATTAAATTTGAGAATTTTCTTTTAAAGAATCAAGAGTGTTTCGCTAAACCTGGTGAAGTAGGGCGTACTCATTTGGGGACACATAAGATCAAACTGAAAGATGAAACACCTATTAGAGAACCCCCTAGACGAATACCTTTATATAAGAGACAGGCTTTGGAGGAAGAGATTGAGAAATTGGAACAACGGGGACTAATAGAAAAGTCATCAAGCCCATGGTCATCACAGACAGTTATGGTCCAGAAGAAGGACGGGACTTGGCGCATGTGTATTGACTACCGGAAATTAAACGAAAAGACCATCAAAGACGCCTACCCGCTTACACGTATTGATGAGAATCTAGATGCTTTAGATGGGGCCGAATGGTATACGTCACTCGACCTCGATATGGCCTACCATCAGGTACCAATGGAAGAACCAGACAAGGAGAAAACAGCATTTGCAACACCTAGAGGTGGCCTTTATCAATTTACCACCATGCCGTTTGGGCTATGTAATGCGGTGAGTACGTTCGAAAGAATAATAGAGAAGGCACTTGCTGGACTACAGTGGCAAATAGCTGTTTTATATTTAGATGACATAGTCGTTTTTGGTAAATCGTTTGATGACCATTTTGTTAATTTAGAGAAAGTTTTGAGTAGACTGTCGGAAGCAGGTTTGAAGTTAAAACCTAAAAAATGCCATTTCTTGCAAAAAGAGATTTCCTTTTTAGGCCACATTGTCTCAAAATCTGGTATAAAGACTGATCCAGAAAAGATAAAAGCAGTAAAAAGTATGCCAAGACCCAATACCGTGACTCAGATGCGAAGTTTTCTTGGCCTGACTTCATATTACAGGAAGTTCATAAAAGACTACTCCAAAATTGCCAAGCCTCTATTTGATTTGACTAAAAAGGAAAAGACTTTTAATTGGGAAGAAGCTTGTGAAACAGCTTTTAAAGACCTCAAACTGAAGTTGATTACAGCACCCATACTGGCATATCCCCGGGCAGAAGGGTCCGAGTTTTTTCTGGATACTGATGCCAGCGCCTATGCCATCGGGGCTGTATTATCACAAGTACAAGACGGTAAAGAGCGCGTTATCGCCTATGGTAGCCGCAGCCTAGATAAACCAGAGAGGAACTACTGTGTAACCAGAAGAGAGATGCTGGCAGTAGTCTACTTTACAAAGTATTACAAACATTATCTCCTTGGGCGTCGTTTTAAATTAAGGACAGACCATGGTTCATTAACCTGGTTGCAGAATTTTAAAGACCCGGATGGTCAAATACACAGATGGATACAACAACTGAGTCAGTTCCACATGGTAATTGAACATAGACCTGGTGCCCGTCATGGTAATGCCGACGCTATGTCTCGACTTGTAACACAATCCGGAGAAATTTGTAAACAATGTGAAATGCCCTGGAATTTTGTATATGATGGACCAAATGAGTTTGAAATTGAGCATATGAAAGAAAGTAAGACTGTAGGAATGGTTTCAGACGATGATGATTTGGAACACAGAGATTTAGAGGACCCCGAAGCAAGTTGCCCTAGTCCACGACGTTTGCCCGACATTTCAGACGGCGCTACGCCCGGATTGGGTAACGATGTTTCCGGAGAAACGCCAACTCTAAGAAGGGGGAGGAAGCCTAATAGACCAAAACCAGCAAAGAATAAAGATGAACCTAGTATCGATTTAAGTCTAAATTCAATTCGTGAAAAACAAGAAGCAGATGGTACCTTGAAACAAATTTTAGATTTTAAAATGAAAGATGAAAAGCCTAAATGGGAAGAGATAAGTCGAGAAGGTACGGCTTTGAAATTCTGGCTAGCTAGATGGGAAATACTTGAGATAAAAAATGATGTTTTGTGTATGTACTGGGAAGATAATACGGAAAGTGCTAGATGGAAGATCTGTTTGCCTAAAATTTTGGCTGAAACAGTTCTTTGGTACTTACACGATAACAAAACTGCTGGACATGTAGGGATAAAGAAAACTTGTGAAAAAGCGAAACTTTCACCGTTTTATTGGCAAAATATGCAAGAGTCCGTGAGGAACTATGTAAACAAATGTGAGATATGTGGAGAACGCAAAAATCCGCCTAATAAGAAGCGGCATTTCATGAAATCATATGTAGTCGGTTCCCCCTTTGAGAGAATCGCTACAGATATTGCAGGACCTTTTCCTATAACTGACCATAAGAACAAATACATTTTAGTCATAGGGGACTATTTCTCCAAGCTAACAGAGGCATATGCAATACCCGATACGCTAACCACAACTATCGCGGACATCCTAGTGCGAACTTGGGTTAAGAGATATGGTTGTCCATTGGAGATACATTCCGATCAAGGCAGGCAATATGAGAGTGCAATGTTCAAAGAAGTGTGCCAACTATTAGGAATAAATAAGACCCGAACGACTCCTTTACATCCTCGTTCAGATGGGATGATAGAACGGATGAACAGAAGTATCAATGATATGCTCTCCAAATACATAAAATCATGCCAAAGAGACTGGGATTTATATTTGGACTTTCTCACTATGGCTTACAACTCTACTCCACATGAGAGCACCGGGATTAGCCCGCATAAATTAGTTTACGGTCAAGAGAAACGCCTTCCTTTAGAAATAATCACGGAACCTATAGACGAAAATATGGAAGAACCCCAATTTGCGTCTGATTACGTCCAAGAACTTGAAGAAAGATTGAGAAAGGCGCATGACTATGCGAGGCAACATTTGAAAATTTCGGCAGAAAGACAGAAATTATTATACAATGCCCGTGTGAAACCTAAAAATTATGAGGTAGGTGATTTAGTTTGGAGGAACCAGAAAGAGAATACACCAGGACTTAAATTAAAAATTTCTAGACAATGGACTGGCCCATGGGCAGTTGTTGATAAATTTAGCGAAGTTATTTTTAAAATTCAACATTCACAGAAATCACCGCCGGTTATTATACATGGAGACAATTTAAAACCATATAGAGGAAATAAGAAACTCGATTGGGTTGCAAAAATTCCGAGAAAGCAAGTCCCGGCAGTTTTTCCAACCCTATCTCGTTTCATCGAGGATAAAGTAGACCAAACGGGAAAATAACACACGGAAAAACAAGTAGGAGGTGAAATTCCGACCAGTCCATTAATTGAAAACAAAGAAAAGTCTGAGTTAAATAATTCTCCAGATGTTGATTATGCAATACGTCCAAACGATTCGGGCACCAGCCCTAGTACAGTCCGGAGTCCGGGCGTACTCCGGACACGTGTCCGATACTTATGTAAACCTTTGCGCGGGAAAATTACTGGACCAGAACATAAACAACAAACACGCAAAGGAAGAGCAGTTAAAATACCAGCGAGATTCAAAGATTTTATACACTTGGTAGAGGAAAACGAAGCAAAGATGGATAACAATAATAATGAAAAGCATATTTGTGAGGACTGTGGGCAACAGTATGCAAACAAGAGGAATTTAAGGAGGCACAGGAATCAGGTGCATGACGAACAGGTCAGTTATGTGAAGTGCCCAGAACTCAGATGTAACAAGTTCTATTACCGAAAAGAATACTTAGCCCTTCATTTAGAGTGTGCCCATGGTTTTGGCCACAATGGAGCTAAGGAAAAAGTGAGGCAAACCAAGATGGAGAAAGGCAACAGGAGTGAACTTGAACCACGCCGCAAAGTTCGGAAGATGAGCGCTACTTGCACTAGCTCAACACTAGGGGTGTCTGTTGATGGGCCCAGTTCTATCGACAATACAGAAGGAGCCGTGGGAGGTGAACCGCCAGCACAGTCAAAGGTGACAGTTGAATCAGCCCAGTGTGTTGATTTTCTTGAAGTACATGCTGACAGTTCTGAATTCGACGATGAACAATCAAAGTCAGTAAACTTGTTGAACAAGAGGGTGAGACATTTTTAGAACTTTTGGACAGTTTAAAGGAATTGTCAGATAACTACAGTTCAAGTAGTCACGTGACATCTGACCCTGTTGATGAGACCCCTATAACTTCAGGGCCGTCCACATCTGTACGTATTCACCCAGAAGATGAACAAGTTGCTGGCTCGTCTGGGTTATCATATGAAGAAGTGTACCAGTCAGAAAGTGAAGATGAAGCTGATAATAATGAAGAGGTCGAGGAAATTAGTGACTATTTTGAAACTGTAGAGACAATATCTATAACCTTAATCACAACAAAACACTTTCAAGGAAGTACCGGCAATTTACTTTCAGAAAGAAGAGAGCATAGGTTTGAGTCGTCATTACATCACGACCCAAGAGATTTAGACTGGGACCGCTTCTTTGGAGATGTGCAAGAGGAAATAATTAAACACGCTCAAGAGGATCATCGTAGAGAAGCAGAGGTGGAGGAACTATCAGATGACAATGCTGAGGCCGAGTAACACAGAACAGGATTACCAAGGGAGGAGAAAGACACTTTTCGAATTGCAATGTACTTTTATGTAGACAATTTTTGTTTGTTTGTTTGTAATTTTTTTATTATTCTTTTTGTTTCCATACTCTATTTTATAAGAAGTGTTTGATATGTTCGGGCATGTATTTTTATTGAATTTGGTGTCCTGTAACCCTTTCATTTTTGGTGTTGCTAGACCCTTCTCTTATTTCATAGTTTGTTTAGTAACGGTAAATATGGAGGTATTTAACGCTTTGATCCCTGATAATTTTGGAGATCTCAAGCCCTTTTATTTTCGTACAGATGTATATATTATATTGCTCCGTCCTGGACCATAATTTTGTTCAGAGTTCCAAATGTGCCATTTTGGTACCTTGTTAATGAATAGTAGCATTATATTATATGTAGGTTTTTTTAAATGGGATTCTAGTCATAAAATACAAGTCAGTATTATATTTTGTTTTATTTTTATTGATTTTGTATTGACCTTGGGGACAATCAGTTTTCTTATTGTTATATGTATTATTTTAATTGATAATTTAATAATGTTGGTGCTTAAGACCCTTAATATTATTGGTGTCTAAAAACTAAAGCCCTTTTTGGTCATTTATCTTAAATGTGCATTTAAAAGTATGACTGTATGGAGGTTGTTTGTTTGTTGTTTTTTTTTTGTTACGTATATCTATGCATAATATTACCTACATGAGTTAGGATTTATTAAAATGTTGTTTATTTTATTTACATGCATGTGAACCAAGTTTTATATTGTTTTTTTTTTTTATGAGATTTATAAGGTGCTTTATATGATATTTTTGGTGTTAAGTACTGAACAGTGGAGGTTCAGTATTAAGAGGGGGGCTGTGTAATGTTTTTGCCCTATCATAGATTTGAAATACTCATTTTTATATAGTTTTATAGTAATTGTGTTAAGCTCATTCAGTGCTAGTGAAATTTCATCAGAATTATTCTAGATTTGATATATTTAGTAGTAATTGCTATATTTAGATTGATCTCTTTGTTCTCAAGGAAACATGATAAGTTAAACCACATGTTGACCTATTAACCTAAATTGCTGGTGCAACTGAGCCCTTATTATGGTGCCCGGTTGCCCTGTAACTGCTTAGTCAGCAATTATTTGCCCTAGTAAAGTTTATATAATGGTGCCCTAGAGCCCTACTTAAATGATTACTCAGCAATAATATGCCCTAGTAGGGCATATCTTTATGTTAGTTATGTAACTGGGCAGAGTATGGTATAAAAGGAAAGAGAGAGTTAGTGCGGGGGGAAGAGAGAGAAATAGAGAGTCCGATTAGTGGTTGTTCGTTATATCTACTATGTTGTTGTATATACTTTACATGTGTTTTTAATACAGTATTGAAATTTATCAGCGACTTTGTGTCTTTATCTGTAATCTAGTTTATTGAGACTACACAAGGATCCCGTATTTTTCAAGGATATACTTATTGTATTCCTTGTTCTTGTAACCAGGATTTCCCTTAAGGAGGCGCTACCAGTTTTTATCCATTGGGAAATCCTGTTTCGAAGGTGCATCACTTGTATTCGTCGTCTTGTATGCTATATCACTGGCATCTCGTCGTTATACTTATCCTGGACATACCTTAATTGTACACTTGCATTTTTTCGATTCGTTACATATTGGATAAAAGTGGACACTCCAGGAGAAAATGAGAGATATTTTCCTCAGAAAGATTACATAGTTGGCAGAGTTGAGAAGGTGATTGATTAAATTTCGCTCTATCAGAATTCAGTATAAATGTTCCTGAAACTATTCTAGCTTTAATAATAGCTTTCCGAACTTCGGCTTTTGTCTTGTCAAATATAGTCCAAACTGAATGATTATTGCCAATAAGAAGATGTTTAGTTACCATATATTTTAGAGGGGATTTCGATTCGGCATCGTCCCTTACGGTATTTTGCCAGTATGTGTTCAGTTGCTTCGTTACAAGAGATTTCCATTTCAATTCTGAAGGGAGAGATTCTTGAAGAAGATGAATCGGAGGCAGTCCATACTTTAACAGGATTTCTCAAATTGTAGAAAAAAAAGCTGTTCGGGTTATCATAGTTAACCGACATTTGTCTGATGATGATATCATTAACTCTTTGAATATTTGAAGAAAGTAAATTATGGAGAAAAGACAATTGCTTTTTGTGAAGTTCAGCTTCTATTGGCAGTCCACCAATCAAGAGATATATTACAGCTATAGCCGTGCGTTGAGGAAGAGTTTGAAAATGTCTTAAATTCTTTCTATGAAAAGATTCCAGCTGCGTTATATTGGTCTTATTCAGAGGAATGGCTTCCAACCCATAAAGGAGTCTTTGTAGAACATATGTGTTGTAGATTTTATAAGATGTTACTGGATCTAAGCCATTTGTTCCATGCACCCCAGAGCCCATTAATGCGTACAAAGTTCGTCTTGCGAGCTTTATTCTATTTGCCTATTTATTTCTCCTTCCTTTTTCCAGCTTCTAGTTATACCTAAATGAGTTGCATCTTTTAATAATGTAACCGGAGTATCGTATAGAGTCCAATCAGTGTTTGTAACCTTTCCACATGTGACGATTTTTGGTTTTGTAGGATGAATTTTGTAGTGATGTTGATTAGAATATCTTTCTGAAACGTTGAGCATAATTTGGAGATTGTCTCTATTTGTTCAATAAAAGCCATGTCATCAGCGCAAGTAGGAGTACCGACAAAAATATTTCCAGTATTTAAACCTAAAGAATTTCTTTCTAGTTCTAAGAGTAGATCTTGTACAAATATTTTGAAGAGATGAGTAGAAAAAATCCCACCTTGTCGTACAACTTGGTGGACAGAAATCTTTTCACTAAGATCGCCTTGCCATTGCACTTTTGTTGTCAGATTAGAATATAGATCTTTAATTACAAGCCATAGAAAAGATGGAATATTTGAGTCTAGAAATCTATCTAGTATAATGTCATGCTGCACCACGTCAAAGGCTGATTTGACATCAAAGAAACCCATATGAAATTCACTGGTTTTCCTTGTTTGATCATATTTTGATTCAGATGTAATGAAGCTAGAGATAAGAGGATTCAGGCCTTAAGTGAAGCCAAATTGTAAGTCCGTAATGTTTTGCAGATTGAATTTAGGTAAACTGCAGTATTCAAAAACTTTTCCTAGGACTGGGGTTACTGTGATACCCCGGTAACTTCAGACATCAGAAGGATCCTTGTCCTTTTTTTAATACAGGAAAGAGAATGCCAGTTTTGAATGTGCCTGGAGTCTTTAGAGTCTCTATTATATTGTTGAAAAGTTTTGTTAGATAAGGAGCTATTTCATTTTTGGAGAATTTGATGCCTTCAATATTACAAGAAAGAATACTTATAGTCTGGTAGACCTCAGTATTACCCTTTGATTTGGATGATGTTTGAGAAGGCAGGTTTGGCGAAAAGGATGAGCAGAATTCCCTTTAGTATTGCCATTTGAATTTGCTTGAACATTTGAATCGAGAGAGGGCTCATTTGAGTTGTTGACATCTAAACTTGGTGAGATTAACGAATCCTGAGAGATAATCAAAGAGCTGAAAGCTCTGAAGAAAAATGACGCCACTGTCTCTAATATTGGGATATTTTTTATGCAAGTCTTGATTTTTACATACCGTAATTAGTTTAACAATGCAACATGTCTCGTAAGCATATAATTGATATTCGTATACATGTATGTGTGTGTGTGAAGTGAAGATGACAACTGGCTGATTTTTTTAAAGACAAATGAATAGGTCAGGACTACCTGAATTGTACAAATAAATACCGTAGAAAGGCTTGTACATGTTGTATATTTCTCACTGGTACATAGTCCGAATCCCTTCTCGCACAAAATTTTAGGGAAATAATCTTTTTGTTACTGTTATCAAAGTTCTAATGAAACTCAGGTAATTTCAAAGAATTCTAGTCAAACCGGCACCTGGTCAAATCGGCATCCGGTATAGTAAATCGGCACCTGGTTAAATCGATACCTGATAAAGTCAATTCGTCACCCATGTTAAATATTTATTTTTAACAGTATTCTAAGCAAAAAGAGTAAAAATAAAAAGTGGGTTGCCAGAATTTTTTTCAGTATTTAAGCAAAAAGAGTTAAATACCTAAGGAAGGGATTGTCCAAAAATACTAACTTTCACATTTTAGGGGGTTCATGTACATTTTGTATATATTTATTTTTCTCAACTAAATGTGTATTTATAAGGTATATTTAGGAATTAAAGGTATTGGATATTTTTTTATGCATTTTTTAACCAGTTGAGCATTTTACAGGATTGTTGGTTTAATGCTGTTTAAACTTTCCTGAAAAAAAAACACCTTAAATTTGCTAATTATTTTGCATGAAAGTTTTATTTATTGAAAGGGACTCATAGTTTTCCATTTTATTTTTCGAATTGTCTCATTGTTAAAACAACAGCTTGGGTAAGGGCTTCGTTGTTTACCTTTATACACAAACAACATATTAACTATGTACTTGGTAAAAGTTATTAATTAATTGAATATAAAATATTATTACAAATATTATTGGATGCCGAATTTACTTCAAATAGATGCCGATTTAACCAGGTGCCGAGTTGACTTGTACATTTCAAATCCTCTGCGATCGTTTGCGGTATTTTCTTGAGAAACCCTGTTTTCGATCATCAAACAGAAGTAGAAACTGCTTGAAAATGATTCTAGAACGCTTCATGATTGTTAAAATAAGTTTAATTCACTTACAAAACAATTTTGAAACTTGCGATGTTTCAACAGGAAGTTTAAAAAGCACGCGTAAAAGAAGAAATTAACCGGTGAGAGTCGAAATCCGTACATGACAGATTTCACTTTGATACGACTTTGAAAATGAAACAGTTCCTTCCTATTGTAGAACAGTCTTTAATATACCTATCACATTAATGTTTGAAGGGTCTTAAGCTTATACAAACCATTTAAGTCGGCATTAAACACCAAAACGGAATGAACAATTATAACCGATTACGTTTTGTAGTTTACAAATTCTAAATGCATTGAAAAGAAACGAGAAATTTTGTAATGAAAGGTTTAGTTTTATATTTATCACTTTTAATTTGATATTAAATAGAAATAACTTATTAATATGGATGAGTTAAAATTATTAGTTTGAAAAATGATGAAAGCGCCCTCTACAATATCAAAAACAAAGATGGCGGAACGTAAACAAACCACCTCGCCGCGAATATTGAACTTGTTCTCTTATTTCTTGCTTATTGTACTCTATAGTCCGCACCCCAATTGGAAGGTCCAATTTTGGAGAATAAAACCGCGGACTATACAAGCCTTTCTATGGACAGGTCAACATTTTTGTTGTAAATAAAATAAAGTATGTAAACTGGTTCCCGTCCGACTACAACACTTTGTTCGAGTGTATCGGAATACAAGCAGATACCAGTTAGTTTGTAAAATATTAAATATGAAACCGAGTGCGGTAGGCGGAGGCAATAATTGACTTCCTGTTGTTCTGGTCAATGGTATTGGAACAATGCTTTTGCGCATGCCCGATGTGAGAACAACATTTTCGGATAGCTCCACAAATTTTTCTAAATTATTAGTGTCAGCATTGATATCATCTTCGATCCTTGGACTAGAGAAGCTTGGTTGATATATATCCAGCATAACACTATCTTTCGAATTGATAGGTGTTCCGAGGTTTGGTAATACAAAATTCATATCTCCCACATACAGTTCAAATTTTGCCGCCATTTTGAATCCAATGTAAACAAACATGAACCTGATCAACATTCGAGTAGTATTGCTGTCGGGTATGCTGATAGCAATTATCTACAATAAACAATTACAAACCACAACTATTGGCACAACGCAGCAAATAAATATTAAACATCATAACGACCAAACAACATGGGTTGCACGTAGTATTCAGCTGACATCGAAAACTAGGAAGCTACAGTCCCTGAACAACGTAAATAAAAAACTCCAACACACTCTCATATACTTGAGTTTTATTTTATTAATAAGATCAGCAGATATCGAACTAAATCCTGGTCCACGTACTCCTAAATATCCTTGTCAAATATGCTCCAAAGCGGTAACATGGAAACAAAGAGGGGTGGCGTGTGATGACTGCAGTAAATGGTACCACGCAGACTGCATGTTAATATCTACACCTGTATATAACGCACTGGCCAATTCCAACATTTCATGGCACTGTGTAAATTGTGGAATGCCGAATTTTTCGTCATCCTTATTTGAGTCCTTCATCATCGACTCAACTTATAACTCGTTCCAATCTTTATCCAGTGAAACATCAATATCAAGCCCAGGACCACCCACATACTCATCATCACCTAAGAAAAAAAGCAAAAAAGACCAGCAGAAACAAAACAAGAAAGGTAAAAACACAAAAATCGTAGTTGTGAACTTTCAAAGTATTAAAAATAAAAAAGAAGAATTACTGAACATGATAGACACTTCAAATCCCGAAATTATATTAGGGACTGAAACATGGTTAAGACCAGACATATTAAGCTCTGAGATATTTCCACCACAATACTCAGTATATAGAAAAGATCGTTCTGATGGATACGGAGGTGTATTGATAGCTGTCAGAGATATCATCATCAGTGAAGAACTACCCGTACAAAGTGACACAGAATCATTATATATCAGAAGTAACAACACCTGGCAGTAAATCTATCATAGTAGGATGTCTCTATAGACCACCCAGTAGCGATATCACCTACATGGAAAAAATGTGCAACACAACAGAAGAAGTATTTAAAGAGAATAAATCATCTATAGTATGGCTAGGAGGAGACATAAACCTTCCTGATATTGACTGGAAATCCAACTCAGTATGCGGCAACCAATATTCTACACAACTCAATAATAGGTTCGTAGATATGGTTAATAACTGCTGCCTAGACCAAGTGGTAACATTTCCCACTAGAGGATCCGCAACACTCGATATTTTCCTCACAAACAGACCATCCTTGGTAAATAGATGCGAGCCAATTCCTGGAATAGGCGACCACGACATCGTCTTTATTGATAGTAATGCCATAGCAATGCACCCAAAACCAACACAAAGAAAAATTTACATCTGGAAGAGAGCAGACATAGAAAAAATGAAATCAGATGCACAGGAACTATCTGAAAAATTTCATAGCTTGTATAACGCTCAGAGCCCAATATCAGAGATGTGGGAGTTCATAAAAACAGGACTCAAGAACATCCAAGACAAAAACTTACCATCAAAAATGTCATCAACACGTTTCCATCAACCTTGGATAAATGGTACAATAAAACGTATTACACGAAGGAAAAAGAAAGCTTTTAAAAAAGCTCAAACAACAAAAACAGCAAAAGACATCAAGAGATACAAAACTATTAAAAAGAGCTCACAGAAAGAATGTACGAAAGCCTATTCCACATATATCCACGACATTATCAGCCCAGAGCAGAAATCCAATCCAAAGAAGTTCTGGAGCTTCATAAAGAATAAAAGATGCGAAAATGGAGGAGTAGCACCACTTAGAAACACAGATGGGCTCACATACTCAGATAACAAGATGAAGGCAAACATACTTAACAACCAGTTTTCCTCAGTATTCAACAGCAATGAAGACAAATCTACCATAAAGAAAATGAAAACAAACCCGTACCCAGAGATGAAAAACATCACCATCTCGGAGAACGGACTACACAAACTACTTTCAAACCTCAACATACATAAAGCATCTGGGCCAGATGAAATTTCTACAAGATTATTGAAATCAATAGCGCCTGATATATCATCAATATTTACCACCTTTTTCCAAGCCTCTGTCGATCAAGGCACATTACCATCTGACTGGAAAAATGCAAATGTTGTCCCAATATTCAAGAAAGGGGATCGTAGCCAAGCATCAAACTACCGACCTGTCTCATTAACTGCAATTCTATGCAAATTATTGGAGCATATCATCTGTACCAACATCATCAAACACCTTGAATGTCACTCCATCTTGAACGATGCTCAACACGGCTTTAGAAAAGAACGGTCCTGTGAATCCCAACTGATTCTCACAATTCAAGACCTAGCAAAGAACATCGACAATAGGGAGCAAATAGATCTCATCCTCTTAGACTTTTCAAAGGCCTTTGACAAAGTCCCACATGAGCGACTACTGTACAAGATCGACCACTATGGCATAAGAGGGACAACAATAAACTGGCTGAGAAATTTTCTGGACGACAGACAGCAATGTGTACTCCTGGAAGGAGAATCTTCAGAAACCTCGCCAGTGCAGTCTGGAGTTCCACAAGGTAGCGTGCTTGGCCCTCTGATGTTTCTCATTTTCATAAATGACCTCCCAGAGTATGTGTCAGCATCAAACGTTAGACTTTTCGCAGACGACTGTGTCCTCTACCGCCAAATAAGAAACCAAGAAGATGCGACCACCCTTCAGAACGACCTAAATGGACTACAACAATGGGAGGTAGACTGGCAGATGGAATTCCATCCCCAAAAATGCCAACTCCTAAGAGTAACAACAAAGCGGAACACGATTAAGGCGAACTACAACATACATGGCCATATCCTAGAAGAGGTTGACTCGGCGAAATATCTAGGCCTCTCTATACACAAAACATTGAGTTGGAACAAACATATAGACAACATCGCAAAGAAAGCCAACTCGACCCGAGCTTTTCTTCAAAGAAACATAAAAAATTGTCCTAGTGAAACAAAAGCCTTATGCTATCAAACGCTTGTAAGACCACTCATGGAATACTCGAGCACCATCTGGGATCCAGCTACTAAGGACAATATAAACAAATTAGAAGCCATACAACGACGATGCGCACGATTTGTACTTAATGATTATAGAAGAACAAGCAGCGTAACATCAATGCTACAAACTTTAAATTGGGATACATTGCAGGAAAGAAGAGCTAAATGTAAAGCCATCATGTTTTATAGAGTAGTGCACGAACTCATTGCTATACCATCTATAAACTTACAGCCAGTAACAACAACAGTACGAGGGCACAAAGAACGATTCCTTGTTCCTTTTGCCAGGACTCAAGTATATCGATACTCGTTTTTCCCAGACACCATCAGAATCTGGAACGGACTGCGACAACAACTAGTAAGCTGCACAATCCTTGATTCATTCAAAAGGGGTGTGCAAGTGGTCCAGCTTCGATAGATGTACAACCTTGTTTTTAACCTTATTTTAAAGAATCACCATTTCACTGTAGATATTTCGCACCTACCCGCACATTTGTTGTTCTCACATCGAACATGTACATAAAACAGTACGATAATACTCCCCTGGGAGGCCTGTACTATAAAGGAAGAAGAAGAATGCCGCTAACGCGTCATTTTCCAAAAATAAATGTTTATAGAGGAGTGACAGACTGTTTCATCATGAATTGTATTTATGTCTAAGTCTATGGAATCTGAGAGCAGTTGTAAAGATGTTTTGTTTCCTGTACTTGGTGTAGGGAGGAGTGCAGGACGACACGTCGTGGATAATCTCACTATTGTTTGTCCTGACTTCCCTAACCTGTCCCTTGGAGTGTTTAGTTGTACATAGTTTTTCTGACTTTTGATGCGCATTATGCCGAACTTGGTTAGTTTGATGATCAGTCCTTTTGTGTTGAGAATGAGAGTCCATTATGTGAGAATTGGTGGGCAGATGAGAAGGCTTCTTTTGTGAAGATTGTGAATGAGATTGTTGTTGGGAATTATTCACATGAGATCTAGGTTGCCGTGTTTTATTTTCAGAGTGTGAGACCGGAAATTGTCTAATAGGTGGCCCGTGTTGTGGGTAGTTGTACTGTGTTTCGAGCATTCTGGTCCTTCGATCCACTAGTTCATCTCTAATCTTTTGTTGGCAACACGAGTTTTGGTTGTGTTGACTTTCGTTTTGACCATGAGCGTTGAGGTTTGAGGAGTTTAAAGCCAGACTATTCACTACATTTTTGAGTTGATTAATTTCGTTTTCTAAAGTGAGAATTCTTGTCTTTTGATTAATAATGATATCTTCTTTTTCATCTTTTGTTTTATAAGCTCTTTTTGCTGTTTTAGGTTTGTTTACCTCTGCATTAATTGGAATATGCACCTGGTTTTCATTCTGCGAAACAACAGTGTCAGATGCTGCTGACAAGGGGAAGTCAGTACAACTAGTCGTGGATGATCCCAGTGTTGGCTGACCCGACTCCCCTTTAGCGTCATTAGAAGAAGAGGTTATTGCTGAATAGTTTGAAATCAACTATTTATCAGTATTGGAAGACGGGTCGATAACGTTTACATTTGTTAATATAGAGTCTGAATGTATATCCTCATTATCTTGAACGATTTCACAGAGAGTCTCAATTGCGTTTCGGTCTTCATATAACAGATAATTGTTACAGAGCATGCAGATGAAATCCTCCCCCTGAATGCTATTTAGGTTTGTTTTATCTTTGTTTATGCCTGTGCATTCGAAATGGAGCCAGAAGTTACATTTGTCACACGCTATACCCCTCTCAACAACAAACTCTGAACACATAGGGCAAATTTCGGCTGAAGGCTTAGATATGGATGAGTCTAACAAAGCAGATTTTGGAGAGCCGGAAGAGATGTCCAAGACTTGTGGAGATGATGAAGGGGACATTGCAAGGCAACACGTCGTGGATGTTCCCACTGTTAGTTGCCTTGACTTCCCTTTCAGAATGGATGAAGAAGAATTTCCCAAATTTTGATCTTTATCTTTATAATTAGCACTGATGTCTTACAGGTAATTAGCTATTTCATTATTTAAAATGTCGAAAGAATCAGAGATCTTTGAAAATGCCATTTACAAATAATTCAACTCTACTGTCATTGACGTTAATTAGACTAGTTGTATTGTATACATTAACTACATATTTCAGTTGTGAGCCAATTTGTTCGTTATTTTTACGGTTGTAAATTCTGTAACAGGGATCTACAGTAATGTGGGTTGAATCAAGATTTTTCTGCTCTTTCACAGTTTTTTTTGTTGCTTCAAAAGCTGCTGTGGAGAATTCAATTACAAAGTTTTTGCCTGGTTTCATTTAATATTGAATATGTTGTTTTTGACATGTATCCTGTTTTTTGTCCAAGGCTTTTGAGCGATTCAGGGAGTATTTTTTGCTCCTAGTAGATATATTGTCTAAAGTTGAATCTTTGGAGTTGCTTAAGACTGATTATGAGATATATCTACTGAGAACATAGGCGAAGGATTTGTAGCAAGTTGAGTATTAAGTTCTTTAACATGTTTAATGTAGCAATTTAGCTTTTCTAGTTGAGATATAAGTAGCTCGTCTTGAGGACGAAAAGAAGATGGCTTCTGATGCTTTTGATATTTATTCCATTCTACAATTGAATATATTGGAATTTCCAGAAAAGTTATATGTGAGTTCGGGAATTTGGCGAGGAGCGTGATGAATTCATCATAAGTGTCAAAAATAGTTTGCAGTATATTATCAGTTGGTAACTCTAATAAGATGAAAGGACGCTTGTATGATGTGCGGTCACAGGTGACTAGCCAGACATATACATGTATGCTATCCAGACGATCAGTAAGACGTTGAATATTAGATTCAAGCCAAGAATATCCTGCGACAGTGGATCTACCCCGTTCACAGTACCATCTGATTTCGTGGTCAATTTCAGTTTCGATATGAGTTTTTAAATAATTTCCTTTGCTATCAGAGATAAGGATTGGAGTATTTAATTTTTAGAGGTTATCTCAGGCAATTTCCGTTTCAGATATTTGTCTAATTTTCTCTCGGACATTAATTTCTGTTGGATGTTAAAAGTTATATGCTGATAAATATATATGTCACTAAAAATTTATCACGGTTTTAGCACACGGGTAAACAGAAAATATATACGATAGCTTAAAGTTAATATGCAAATATCAAAAGGTAAAGCCTCGGTCACACCTTACCGAATAGCTCGAACGGACGCCTAACGGATAACTTTTTTTTCAATCCGTTCATGTCCATTAGACGTCCGTTCTTATCCGTTAGACGTCCGTCCATATCCGTTGCATTTCCGTTAAGCGTACGTTTTATCCGTCGACGTCCGTTCTTTCCCGACCGGTGGAAAATTTTGAGCATGTTCAAAACTTTGAACGGACGTCCAACGGATAAAATGTCCGTTGAACGTCCGTTAGGCGTCCGTTTTGTACGGTACTCGTCCGTTTCGTTTCCGTTTTTTATCCGTTACGTGTCCGTTATACATCCGTTGGAGGTCTGGAAGATAAATTCACCAGCGGACTTCTACCGGACGTTTTTACGGATAAAACGGATGTTGAACGAATGAGAAACGGACTTCTACCGGACGTATAACGGATAAAACGGATGATGAACGGATCTGAAACGGATAAATGCCAATAGAAAATTTCGCGTCAGAAATGCCAATTATTGGTATGTCATATTTCTTAAGATTCATGAATTCGTGTTATTCATAATCGATCTTTGAGTTAGGGCACGTCTTCAGAATCAAGCACCTCTTATTCAGGCCAGACACTGCCCTTTGGTGGCGTTTTGAAGAACAAACCAAAACCAGTTACACAGAAACATTTTGAATATTCATGCGATTTACATGTATTATTATTGTCGCCTTTAATTTTTTCGTATATCTTGTTCATCCGTTTTATCCGGTACGATTCCGTTAGGTGTCCGTTTTATGCGATACTCGTCCGTTGGATGTACGTTCGACATCCGTTCTGTCCGGTACGTTTCCGTTTATCGTACGTTGCATATCCGGTGTGTGTCCGTTATGCATTCGTTACACATCCGTTTTATTCGGTCAGTACATCAACAGACTCCCAACGGATAACAATTTTGTCAACAGACAACTTTTATTTTCATCCGTTAGGCGTCCGTTCGTGCCGGTAAGGTGTGACCGAGGCTTAAAAATTATGAATGATGATGAATGAATCTCCGTAATTCGTCGGATGGCGAGATTGGCAAGAATAGTTTATATATTATAATATAATATATCTATAGGTAGATAATAGTTGATGTACAGTTGTTGTTGATTCACAAATATGATTGTTTATTGGAGTTGAAGGAATATTTGTTGAGTTTTTTTTCAGCAAGCAAAGATGGCGGAATGGTTGACGGTCAATGGGAAAAATGTTATGTGAAGAACACCATAGTTTAACACGTTTCCAGGAATAATCATTGGATGAGTTTTTGTGTATATACAATGTGTAAATGTTTTTGCACTAAAAGAATGAGTTGTGGTATGGTGACGACGAATAAAATCTAAAATTTTCTTTCGAATCTTCCTCTCAGAATTTTCTTGCGACTATGCTCTTTCATTCACAACGAGGCAGGTAAATGAAAATAATTTTGTTGTTAGGTAAACAGTTTAAATGGAAAAAGAAATATGTTTATAAAATAAATAATTTTGATGTTCGTAGTACGAAGAAGTGTCTATTTATAGTAATACCAACACTTATCAAAGCTGGTATTTAGACCAGATATAACCAGGAATACGTAAACATTTAAAAAAATAAAAATACAATGCAATTACAAGTATCATCAACAGGTCAAATGATCAAGAAAGTACGATTTGAGAATTCTCGCAGTTACTGGCACCTATTTAAAAGGCCAAAAACAATTATGATAAAAAATTCATGCATCAGACTAAAATCAACTAAATACTTTTATAAATTGTTATTTGAATGGAGAGTTATCTCATTGGCACTCACACCACATCTTCCTATATCTATAAAACACATCGCAGGGATTTAGTATGTTAACGTCATTAACAGTCAAAGAAGACATAATCTACATAAAAAAGAGAAGAAAAAAGAAGACCTATGAATCTCACAAACAATTGACAACCACTGAACAACATGTTCCAAACTGAAATTGTTAATCATCGCTGCGTATTGTATGCCGAATATCTTATGAATATTCAAATTCTTTATTAACTTATGGCTCATCAGTGTAATGTATATGCATATGGTATATTAAAAAACAATATGTACCAAAAAAAAAAACAATAGGTGACGTCGCAAGAGTCATGTTTGCAAAATATCTTTACGATACGATCTTTGATAAAAGGTGTCAGGAGAGCTTTTGACCATGCTTGTTATCTTCTATAGATTTGATAAAAAGGTATCAGGAGAGCTTTTGACCATGCTTGTTATCTTCTATAAATTTGATAAAAGGTATCAGGAGAGCTTTTGACCATGCTTGTTAGCTTCTACAGATTAGATTAAAGACATGAGGAGAGCTTTTGACCATGCTTGTTAGCTTCTATAGATTTAATAAAAGGTATCAGGAGAGCTTTTGACCATGCTTGTTAGTAGATTTGATAAAAGGTATGAGGAGAGCTTTTGACCATGCTTGTTGGTAGATTGATAAAAGGTATCAGGAGAGCTTTTGACCATGCTTGTTAGCTTCTACAGATTTGATAAAATGTATCGGGAGAGCTTTTGACCATGCTTGTTAGCTTCTACAGATTTGATAAAAAGGTATCAGGAGAGCTTTTGACCATGCTTGTTACCTTCTATAGATTTGATAAAAGGTATCAGGAGAGCTTTTGACCATGCTTGTTAGCTTCTACAGATTTGATAAAAGGTATGAGGAGAGCTTTTGACCATGCTTGTTAGCTTCTACAGATTTAATAAAAGGTATGAGGAGAGCTTTCGACTATGCATGTAACTTTTGTTAGATTCTATAGATTTGATTAAAGGTATGAGGAGAGCTTTTGGCCATGCTTGTTAGATTTTACAGATTTAATAAAAAGGTATGAGGAGAGCTTTTGATCATGCTTGTTAGCTTCTACAGATTTGATAAAATGTATCAGGAGAGCTTTTGACAATGCTTGTTAGCTTCTACAGATTTGATAAAAGGTATCATGATCTTTTGACCATGCTTGTTAGCTTCTACAGATTTGATAAAAGGTATCGGGAGAGCTTTTGACCATGCTTGTTATCTTCTATAGATTTGATAAAAGGTATCAGGAGAGCTTTTGATCATGCTTGTTAGCTTCTACAGATTTGATAAAAGGTATCAGGAGAGCTTTTGATCATGCTTGTTAGCTTCTATAGATTTGATAAAAGGTATCAGGAGAGCTTTTTACCATGCTTGTTGGTAGATTTGATAAAAGAAATGAGGAGAGCTTTTGACCATGCTTGTTATCTTCTATAGATTAGATTAAAGGCATGAGCAGAGCTTTTGACCATGCTTGTTAGCTTCTACAGATTTGATAAAAGGTATCAGGAGAGCTTTTGACCATGCTTGTTAGCTTCTACAGATTTGATAAAAGGTATGGGGAGAGCTTTCGACTATGCATGTTAGCTTCTATAGATTTGATTAAAGATATGAGGAAGGCTTTTGGCCATGCTTGTTAGATTTTACAGATTTGATAAAAGGCATGATCGAGGAGAGCTTTTGACCATGCTTGTTATCTTCTATAGATTTGATAAAAGATATCAAGAGAATTTTTTACTATGCTTGTTGGTAGATTTGATAAAAGGTATCAGGAGAGCTTTTGACCATGCTTGTTAGCTTCTACAGATTAGATTAAAGACATGAGGAGAGCTTTTGACCATGCTTGTTAGCTTCTTTAGATTTGATAAAAGGTATCAAGAAAGCTTTTGACCATGCTTGTTAGTAGATTTGATAAAAGGTATGAGGAGAGCTTTTGACCATGCTTGTTAGCTTCTACAGATTTGATAAAATGTATCGGGAGAGCTTTTGACCATGCTTGTTAGCTTCTACAGATTTGATAAAAAGGTATCAGGAGAGCTTTTGACCATGCTTGTTACCTTCTATAGATTTGATAAAAGGTATCAGGAGAGCTTTTGACCATGCTTGTTAGCTTCTACAGATTTGATAAAAGGTATGAGGAGAGCTTTTGACCATGCTTGTTAGCTTCTACAGATTTAATAAAAGGTATGAGGAGAGCTTTCGACTATGCATGTAACTTTTGTTAGATTCTATAGATTTGATTAAAGGTATGAGGAGAGCTTTTGGCCATGCTTGTTAGATTTTACAGATTTAATAAAAAGGTATGAGGAGAGCTTTTGATCATGCTTGTTAGCTTCTACAGATTTGATAAAATGTATCAGGAGAGCTTTTGACAATGCTTGTTAGCTTCTACAGATTTGATAAAAGGTATCATGATCTTTTGACCATGCTTGTTAGCTTCTACAGATTTGATAAAAGGTATCAGGAGAGCTTTTGACCATGCTTGTTATCTTCTATAGATTTGATAAAAGGTATCAGGAGAGCTTTTGATCATGCTTGTTAGCTTCTACAGATTTGATAAAAGGTATCAGGAGAGCTTTTGATCATGCTTGTTAGCTTCTATAGATTTGATAAAAGGTATCAGGAGAGCTTTTTACCATGCTTGTTGGTAGATTTGATAAAAGAAATGAGGAGAGCTTTTGACCATGCTTGTTATCTTCTATAGATTAGATTAAAGGCATGAGGAGAGCTTTTGACCATGCTTGTTAGCTTCTACAGATTTGATAAAAGGTATCAGGAGAGCTTTTGACCATGCTTGTTAGCTTCTACAGATTTGATAAAAGGTATGGGGAGAGCTTTCGACTATGCATGTTAGCTTCTATAGATTTGATTAAAGATATGAGGAAGGCTTTTGGCCATGCTTGTTAGATTTTACAGATTTGATAAAAGGCATGATCGAGGAGAGCTTTTGACCATGCTTGTTATCTTCTATAGATTTGATAAAAGATATCAAGAGAATTTTTGACTATGCTTGTTGGTAGATTTGATAAAAGGTATCAGGAGAGCTTTTGACCATGCTTGTTACCTTCTATAGATTTGATTACAGACATGAGGAAAGCTTTTGACCATGCTTGTTAGCTTCTTTAGATTTGATAAAAGGTATCAAGAAAGCTTTTGACCATGCTTGTTAGCTTCTTTAGATTTGATAAAAGGTATCAGGAGAGCTTTTGACCATGCTTGTTAGCTTCTTTAGATTTGATAAAAGGTATCCGGAGAGCTATTGACCATGTTTGTTAGCTTCTTTAGATTTGATTAAAGGCATGAGTAGAGCTTTTGGCCTAGCTTGTTAGCCTCTACAGATTTGATAAAAGGTATCAGGAGAGGTTTTGACCATGCTTGTTAGCTTTTACAGATTTGATAAAAGGTATCAGGAGAGCTTTTGACCATGCTTGTTAGCTTCTATAAATTTGATAAAAGGTATCAGGAGACCTTTTGACCATGCTTGTTAGCTTCTACAGATTTGATAAAAGGTATCAGGAGAGCTTTTGACCATGCTTGTTAGCTTCTATAGATTTGATTAAAGGTATGAGGAGAGCTTTTGACCATGCTTGTTAGCTTCTATAGATTTGATTAAAGGTATGAGGAGAGCTTTTGACCATGCTTGTTAGCTTCTTTAGATTTGATAAAAGGTATCAGGAGAGCTTTTGACCATGCTTGTAAGTAGATTTGATAAAAGATATGAGGAGAGCTTTTGACTATTCTTGTTAGCTTCTATAGATTTGATTAAAGGTTTGAGGAGAGCTTTTGGCCATGCTTGTTAGCTTCTATAGATTTGATTATAGGTATCAGGACAGCTTTTGACCATGCTTGTTAGCTTCTATAGATTTGATTAAAGGTATGAGGGGAGCTTTTGACCATGCTTGTTAGCTTCTATAGATTTGATAATAGGTATCAGGAGGGCTTTTGGCCATGCTTGTTAGCTTCTATAGATTTGATAAAAGGTATCATGAGCTTTTGACCATGCTTGTTAGCTTCTACAGATTTGGTAAAAGGTACCAGGAGGGCTTTTGAACATGCTTGTTAGCTTCTACAGATTGGATAAAAGGTACCAGGAGAGATTTTGACCATGCTTGTTAGCTTCTTTAGATTTGATAAAATGTATCGGGAGAGCTTTTGATCATGCTTGTTAGCTTCTACAGATTTGATAAAATGTATCGGGAGAGCTTTTGACCATGCTTGTTAGCTTCTACAGATTTGATAAAAAGGTATCAGGAGAGCTTTTGACCATGCTTGTTACCTTCTATAGATTTGATAAAAGGTATCAGGAGAGCTTTTGACCATGCTTGTTAGCTTCTACAGATTTGATAAAAGGTATGAGGAGAGCTTTTGACCATGCTTGTTAGCTTCTACAGATTTGATAAAAAGGTATCAGGAGAGCTTTTGACCATGCTTGTTACCTTCTATAGATTTGATAAAAGGTATCAGGAGAGCTTTTGACCATGCTTGTTAGCTTCTACAGATTTGATAAAAGGTATGAGGAGAGCTTTTGACCATGCTTGTTAGCTTCTACAGATTTAATAAAAGGTATGAGGAGAGCTTTCGACTATGCATGTAACTTTTGTTAGATTCTATAGATTTGATTAAAGGTATGAGGAGAGCTTTTGGCCATGCTTGTTAGATTTTACAGATTTAATAAAAAGGTATGAGGAGAGCTTTTGATCATGCTTGTTAGCTTCTACAGATTTGATAAAATGTATCAGGAGAGCTTTTGACAATGCTTGTTAGCTTCTACAGATTTGATAAGAGGTATCATGATCTTTTGACCATGCTTGTTAGCTTCTACAGATTTGATAAAAGGTATCAGGAGAGCTTTTGACCATGCTTGTTATCTTCTATAGATTTGATAAAAGGTATCAGGAGAGCTTTTGATCATGCTTGTTAGCTTCTACAGATTTGATAAAAGGTATCAGGAGAGCTTTTGATCATGCTTGTTAGCTTCTATAGATTTGATAAAAGGTATCAGGAGAGCTTTTTACCATGCTTGTTGGTAGATTTGATAAAAGAAATGAGGAGAGCTTTTGACCATGCTTGTTATCTTCTATAGATTAGATTAAAGGCATGAGGAGAGCTTTTGACCATGCTTGTTAGCTTCTACAGATTTGATAAAAGGTATCAGGAGAGCTTTTGACCATGCTTGTTAGCTTCTACAGATTTGATAAAAGGTATGGGGAGAGCTTTCGACTATGCATGTTAGCTTCTATAGATTTGATTAAAGATATGAGGAAGGCTTTTGGCCATGCTTGTTAATTTTTACAGATTTGATAAAAGGCATGATCGAGGAGAGCTTTTGACCATGCTTGTTATCTTCTATAGATTTGATAAAAGATATCAAGAGAATTTTTGACTATGCTTGTTGGTAGATTTGATAAAAGGTATCAGGAGAGCTTTTGACCATGCTTGTTACCTTCTATAGATTTGATTACAGACATGAGGAAAGCTTTTGACCATGCTTGTTAGCTTCTTTAGATTTGATAAAAGGTATCAAGAAAGCTTTTGACCATGCTTGTTAGCTTCTTTAGATTTGATAAAAGGTATCAGGAGAGCTTTTGACCATGCTTGTTAGCTTCTTTAGATTTGATAAAAGGTATCCGGAGAGCTATTGACCATGTTTGTTAGCTTCTTTAGATTTGATTAAAGGCATGAGTAGAGCTTTGGCCTAGCTTGTTAGCCTCTACAGATTTGATAAAAGGTATCAGGAGAGGTTTTGACCATGCTTGTTAGCTTTTACAGATTTGATAAAAGGTATCAGGAGAGCTTTTGACCATGCTTGTTAGCTTCTATAAATTTGATAAAAGGTATCAGGAGACCTTTTGACCATGCTTGTTAGCTTCTACAGATTTGATAAAAGGTATCAGGAGAGCTTTTGACCATGCTTGTTAGCCTCTATAGATTTGATTAAAGGTATGAGGAGAGCTTTTGACCATGCTTGTTAGCTTCTATAGATTTGATTAAAGGTATGAGGAGAGCTTTTGACCATGCTTGTTAGCTTCTTTAGATTTGATAAAAGGTATCAGGAGAGCTTTTGACCATGCTTGTAAGTAGATTTGATAAAAGATATGAGGAGAGCTTTTGACTATTCTTGTTAGCTTCTATAGATTTGATTAAAGGTTTGAGGAGAGCTTTTGGCCATGCTTGTTAGCTTCTATAGATTTGATTATAGGTATCAGGACAGCTTTTGACCATGCTTGTTAGCTTCTATAGATTTGATTTAAGGTATGAGGGGAGCTTTTGACCATGCTTGTTAGCTTCTATAGATTTGATAATAGGTATCAGGAGGGCTTTTGGCCATGCTTGTTAGCTTCTATAGATTTGATAAAAGGTATCATGAGCTTTTGACCATGCTTGTTAGCTTCTACAGATTTGGTAAAAGGTACCAGGAGGGCTTTTGAACATGCTTGTTAGCTTCTACAGATTGGATAAAAGGTACCAGGAGAGATTTTGACCATGCTTGTTAGCTTCTTTAGATTTGATAAAAGATATCGGGAGAGCTTTCGGCCATGCTTGTTAGATTCTACAGATTTGATAAAAAGCATGAGGAGAGCTTTTGACATTGCTTGTTAGCTCCTACAGATTGAAAAAAAAGGTACCAGGAGAGATTTTGACCATGCTAGTTAGCTTCTTTAGATTTGATAAAAGATATCGGAGAGCTTTCGGCCATGCTTGTTAGATTATACAGATTTGATAAAAGGCATGAGGAGAGCTTTTGACATTGCTTGTTAGCTCCTACAGATTGGATAAAAGGTACCAGGAGAGCTTTTGACCATGCTTGTTAGCTTCTTTAGATTTGATAAAAGATATCAGGAGAATTTTTGACCATGCTTGTTGGTAGATTTGATAAAAGGTATCAGGAGAGCTTTTGACCATTCGTGTTAGTAGATTTGATAAAAGGTATGAGGAGAGCTTTTGACCATGCTTGTTACCTTCTATAGATTTGATTACAGACATAAGGAAAGCTTTTGGCCATGCTTGTTAGCTTCTTTAAGTTTGATAAAAGGTATCAAGAAAGCTTTTGACCATGCTTGTTAGCTTCTTTAGATTTGATAAAAAGGTATCAGGAGAGCTTTTGGCCATGCTTGTTAGCTTTTACAGATTTGATTAAAGGTATGAGGAGAGCTTTTGACCGAGCTTGTTAGCCTCTACAGATGTGATAATATGTATCAGGAGAGGTTTTGACCATGCTTGTTAGCTTCTTCAGATTTGATAATAGGTATCATGAGCTTTTGATCATGCTTGTTAGCTTCTACAGATTTGGTAAAAGGTACCAGGAGGGCTTTTGAACATGCTTGTTAGCTTCTACAGATTTGATAAAAGGTATCAGGAGAGCTTTTGACCATGCTTGTTAGCTCCTACAGATTGGATAAAAGGTACCAGGAGAGCTTTTGACCATGCTTGTTAGATTCTATAGATTTGATAAAAGGCATGAGAAGAGCTTTTGACCATGCTTGTTATCTTCTATAGATTTGATAAAAGGTATCAGGAGAATTTTTGACCATGCTTGTTAGTAGATTTGATAAAAGGTATCAGGAGAGCTTTTGACCATGCTTGTTAGCTTCTACAGATTTGATAAAAGGAATCGAGAGAGCTTTTGACCATGCTTGTTATCTCCTACAGATTTGATAAAAAGTATGAGGAGAGCTTTTGACCATGCTGATGGGAAATATCCACTGTTTAATACTGCATTAAAAATAGTACATACATATGGCTGGTATTCAATGATCAAATGCATTTAGCAAACAGTATGGACCATGGTTTTTGTCACCTTCAAGTTCCAGAACTGACTTTAAAAATCTAATCAGCAGTAATCTGCATCTTACTCATCAAAAACATAGTCGTTATTACTCGCTTCAGGTCTATTGTAAGTAATAGGTTTGAAAAAATGGAAAAAGGTCATAATGTTTACATTGAATTTCCTCTGAATTTGTTTCTAAATTATGAATAACATTTTCTTGTATTGTCTTTCTATTGGTTACACAACATATAGCCTTCTTGTCGTTTAGAACTACGTTTGAGTTTACATTCATAATTCTTTTAAGCTGTTTTGGCACTGTTCAAATCTATCATTGTTATACATTTTTTACGGTTAAAGTATGTAATCTATTACAGCAATTGCTACGTCCACTCTGTTTTTGTTAAATGTATTTCTTTTTGTATCCATCTGATGAGTTAATATTTAAAAAAAAAAAGAAGATGTGGTATGATTGCAAATGCGACAACTCTCAACAAGACACCAAAATAACACAGAAATTTTAAATAAGCCTTTGTTAACTGATTTTTATAGTTCTTTCTTATGTTCTACTGCTACACCCCTGTCACAGGTTAGGTGGAGGGTTGGGATCCCGCTTACATGTGAACACATGTGCCTGTTCCAAGTCAGGAAGCTGTTTCTCAGTGGTTGTCACTTGTTGATGTGTTACATAATTATTTGTTTTTGTTCATTTTTTGTACATAAATTAGGCTGTGGTTTTTTCGTTTGAATTGTTTTATATTTGTCATTTCGGGGCCTTTTATAGCTGACTAAGCGGTATGGGCTTTGCATGTGGTTAAATGCCGTATGGTGACCTATAGTTGTTAATTTCTGTGTCATTTGGTCTCTAGTGGATAGTTGTCTCATTGGCAATCATACCACATCTTTTTTTTTATATATATATATAGCTCTTTACACTTCTAGATCTGGTCAAACAATGATGTATCGGAATTAATTTTCTGTTTTTGACGTTTGATAATTTTTTAAATGAATTCTTCATTGGCAACAGCTTCATGCATATCCATGACTAAAATTAAAGCTTTAGTAAATAGTTTGAATCAATCAATCTAAGCAAATCAAACACAAATCATTATTGAAACTTTAAAGCAAATTAATCACAAATCATAAAACTCCATTGGCGGATCCGGGGGGGGGGGGGGGGGGGGGGGGGGTCCGGGGGTTGGAACCCCCCTTTTTTTTGGCCGATCAATGCATTTGAATGGGGACATATAGTTGGAACCCCCCTTTGTCCTGGGTTGGGACACCCCCCCCCTTTTTTAAAATGGCTGGATCCGCCCCTGAACTCAACAGCATATATAAAAACACTATTCATAGTCGAAGTATAGTCTTCTTGATTGATTTTTTTTATTTGTCATTTCGGGGCCCTTTTAAGCGGTATGGGTTTTGCTTATTGTTGAAGGTCGTTTTTGTTTATTAAATGTTAATCAAATTATGTAAGAGTGTTGAAAAGTCCTGATTTACTGTCCTAAATATTAACCTCTATTGTCATCAAGTTGTTCAGAATTAGCTTACTTCTAAAGATGGTAGTTTTTATTTTACTAGTAAATCCTTCATCATAATATGTGCTGTTTGAATCCCTATAAAGTAAACAGGGCTCCATATCCGGTCTTTTCAATTTCAATGCTCGCTTCAAAAATGCCAGATAATTAACAAAAAATAATGTAAAGCATAAGAAATAAGAGGCATTATATAAATAGTTATTTTTTACCAGTTAGGTTTTTCCCAAAATTGTTGAAAACAAGTTCAAGTTTAGTGATGGACAATGTGTTGACATATTTTCTTAGTCAATTGTATTAATATTTGTGTCTATTGTTGGAATTCCAATCGGGAAATCGTGGATTTTTTTCTGGGTGTTTTTATTTGGGATGAAGGTACATACCTTGTGTTACACCTTTCTATCATATAATTTAACAATTAATCACTAGATGTAAGCGGGTTTTTTTTGCTGATATCGGTAAAGTTATTAAGGATTTAGATACATAGAGCCTATAAAATAGAAATGATTGATATTGTCAGAGACATATATATACTCATCTTCGCTAAACAAGGGTTACGATCCACTTCCGCTCTCTTCGCGTGAAGAGAGCGGGAGTGGGTCGTAACCCTTGGCTAGCGAAGATGATATATACTATATAAAAGCACCATTGATGATTCCCGAGAAATTATGATTTGACACATAACTCATAGATTTTTTTGACTGCTAATTGAATTGTTTGAAAATAAACACTGTAACTTTTTTGATTTCAGATTCTAATGGTTCAAAAAACATAAACTATCTAACTATAAAAGACTGGTGCATTGTGTCCTATACCTGGGAACAGTATATCTAGTATCAATATATAATGTGTCCTACCTGGGAACAGTATATCTAGTATCTATATATAATGGGTCCTACCTGGGAACAGTATATCTAGTATCAATGTATAATGTGTCCTACCTGGGAACAGTATATCTAGTATCTATATATAATGGGTCCTACCTGGGAACAGTATATCTAGTATCTATATATAATGGGTCCTACCTGGGAACAGTATATCTAGTATCAATATATAATGGTTCCTACCTGGGAACAGTATATCTAGTATCAATATATAATGGGTCCTACCTGGGAACAGTATATCTAGTATCAATATATAATGGGTCCTACATGGGAACAGTATATCTAGTATCAATATATAATGTGTCCTACATGGGAACAGTATATCTAGTATCAATATATAATGTGTCCTACATGGGAACAGTATATCTAGTATCAATATATAATGTGTTCTACCTGGGAACAGTATATCTAGTATCAATATATAGTGTGTCCTACATGGGAACAGTATATCTAGTATCAATATATAATGTGTCCTACATTGGAGCAGTATATCTAGTATCAATATATAATGGGTCCTACATGGGAACAGTATATCTAGTATCAATATATATGTTCCTGGACCTACTAAACTTTTCAAAATAGTTAAATGTATAAGATTGGTTAAAATCTCTAAAAGAAAATGTTCATCACGATAATTAGTCCTGCCAGAAAAAAATACATCGGCGGATATCTGAGGATATATAAAATAATAAGCAGTGGCTATTGTGCCGGTCCTGTTTCAGATTTTTAATCAGACTGTTTGAAATAAAAAAATATTTCTATGAAATTATTTAAATACAAATCGGATATAGGGCTAAATGTGTGATTATTTAAGAATTGAATGCTTCTTTTTGTAAATTTATTGGGGTGTAAAAGCGTTGACCGAAGTACATTTTGTATGAAGCGCGGAAGCGCTTCATTCTAAAAATATACGCACGGTCAACGCTTTTACAACCCTATAAAGTTACTAAAAGAAGCATTCAATACTTATAATTACATTTTTTAGCATTGATCATGAAAACACGAATTTTATATATTTTATTATTTAATTCACCTGTGCACTTTATTGTTGGAGCACGTGTTATCATGATGAGTGAAAAGTTGTATTGAGCAATGCAACTGCTTACGGAATAACACGTGATGTGCAGTTAGCCAATCAGAATAAAATATTATAATGAAACATACATCTAATGTAATTATATTAGAATGGTTTGTTGGGAAAATAAGCAAAGAGGAACACGTAGAAATTTGCCCTGAAAGTGTTTCAACTTTATGTTTAGACAAACTAGTTAATATAAGATTAATAAAGAAATATTGCACAGAAGATGTTTGGAAATCGATCGACATCATTTATTGTATGAATTTTAATAAAATTTATATATCTACAATTTTTGTAAAAGTGATGCAGACTCAAAAGAAACTTGACAAGTGTAATGTGCAGTAAATGTCTGCAGTGGCAGTATCTTTCGTGTGCAAGACTAAATCCTCGGTCACACCTTACCGGATAGCACGAACGGACGCCTAACGGATGAAAATAAAAGTTGTCCGTTGAGAAAATTGTTATCCGTTGGGAGTCCGTTGATGTACGGACCAAATAAAACGGACGCGTAACGAATGCATAAAGCCTCGGTCACACCTTACCGGATAGCTCGAACGGACGCCTAACGGATAACTTTTTTTTCAATTCGTTCATGTCCGTTAGGCGTCCGTTCTTATCCGTTAGACGTCCGTCCATATCCGTTGCATGTCCGTTAGGCGTACGTTTTAGCCGTCGACGTCCGTTCTGTCCGGTGGAAAATTTTGAGCATGTTCAAAACTTTGAACGGACGTCCAACGGATAAAATGTCCGTTGAACGTCCGTTAGGCGTCCGTTTTGTACGGTACTCGTCGTTTCGTTTCCGTTTTGTATCCGTTACGTGTCCGTTATACATCCGTTGGAGGTCTGGAAGATAAATTCACCAACGGACTTCTACCGGAAGTTTAACGGATAAAACGGATGAGAAATGGACTTCTACCGGACGTATAACGGATCATGAAAACGGATGATGAACGGATCTGAAACGGATAAAAGCCATTTGAAAATTTCGCGTCAGAAATGCCAATTATTGGTATGTCAGATTTCTTATAGGTTCATTATATATGCAACGGATATGCACGGACGTCTAACGGATCAGAACGGACATGAACGGATTGAAAAAAAAGTTATCCGTTAGGCATCCGTTCGAGCTATCCGTTAAGGTGTGACCGAGACTTAAAGAATACACCAAAAGCAAGGCAGTGGTTTTGTTACACTTATAAAACATTTTGAGCTTGTTGAATTATTTCAAAACCTATAGGATATTTTATTTTAAAGTTTTAATAAGAATGTCGATTTTTTTTTTATAGTGCTTTGCATGCTTTGATTAATGTGTTATTATTATTTTAAATATCAATTTCAATATTTATGTTTTTTAAAAGTTTAAAGAAAAAAACATTAAAAAAAATACCTAACGTGACGGTACCCAAATTGCACCTATTTTGACAGTTTTTTCAACTAAGTTTTTTTTATGATCAAGACAAAAATTTCCATTTTGTGTTTATTTTGTAGCCGTATCCTTCTATATTATAAAGGTACACCAATTTGATTTTCAATCCATAAGGAATCATAGAAAAATTGGTCTGAACTTACCTCCAAACCATCCCAGATTCTGTAATGAGGAGTACCCAAAGTGCATCCATGCTTAAATTCGCATCGTCAAAAGTCGAATAACAGAGCTTTTGTTTATGTTTTTCAAATATTTTGAACAATTGGATATTTGTCCATGCTTACTCTTCATTTTTTTTGGGATACTTGAAACGTATTGTATTTGTTAATTTTAAAAAGATGACGTTTTGATGACGTCGCATGGCGACGTTTCAGTACATTTTGCTTTTTCAGTAAACACTTCATCTGTTGATATATATTGTAAACGTTTTGTGTATATCTAAATATTTTTACCTATGTTGAAAGACGTGCATAGTTTCAAATCATAAAAATACCATTTTTTTAGTCTCTAGGAAATCTTGTTAGATTTTCGCTGCTATTTTTGATAAATAGGTGCAATTTGGGTACTCGGTGCAATTTGGGTACCGTTACTTATAGTTTTTACAAGAATTTGTATCTTGGTTTTTAGAGACTGTTAATACGTAGAGAGTATCAATTTTGATATACACGTTCTGTCTAAAGTTACAAAAAAGACATATTTGTCCTTTAAAGATATTCTTATCAAAGTGTATTTTTCTGTATTCTTTTCTATTCTTAATTTATATACAGAAAATCTTAATTTAGACCGGCAAAAGCCAAACTCTAAATAGATCGCTATTTTGCCGGCTCAATAGCCACGGCCAAAATAAAAAATAATTATTGGCATAGACGCGGACCTCCCTGAGAACACCATGTGCAACTTGGTGATTGAATCGCAAAAATAAAGTAGTTATCTCTCTGTTACTGTTACTGTTACTGGTATGTTCCTCCTATCTAAGGAGCACTCCCGAAGGATAAGAATATGAATATTTACATGTATATGAATATTTACAGGGACCTGTTAGTAGCACCATTACCCATATATAAAAATCATCACTCTATACACAAGTTTTATGCCCTGATTACTAACGACACATTCACAATATATACAATGTCTTTCACTTTAGATTGTCATTCTGATGTTAAGCATAATGCTCTTGTATATTTGATAAATTTGCAATCCAATCAAGCCTTGGTCTGATTTAATAAAGTTCGTTTTATATGAAGACTGTAACATAATGTTCTTGTAATAGCTTCAATATCTTTACAGATTGATTTCTTCAGTTTGAATAGTTCTTTAAACTTTGTTGCTGATGGATTAAGAATAAATAGTACAAGCAATCCTTGTTCCTCTACTCTGTTGAATGTTCCAACTGGTGTGTTGTTCTTCATGTAGGATTTAAGAACCGACAAATGTTTATCTCTCTCTATCTTTAATGCAGTACATGTTATCAGAAAGTGGTGGGTATCTTCACGGCTAGTTTCACATAGCAGGCACTTGTCACTTTCTCGACCTCTTGTGAATTTTTCTCTGTCTGATTGTAATGTGTAAGTTCTTGTGATTAACCTTGCTTTAATTTCGGCTTTTTTCACTTCGATAGTTGTATTTGGTACTAGCTGCCAGATTTGATGAGGCTTTCCAATAGGCTGTTGATTTATTTCAAGATATTGCATAGTGGTTTTATTTTCTTTCTCTACTAACCACTGTTTTTCCCAATGCATGTTTATTGCCTTTTTTACAGTCCTTTTCCAAATCTCTTTTGTTGGTTTATTGTTCATTATTTCTTGTGCCTTTGGTAGGCCATATTTATCCAAAATTTCTTTTAATCTATTTATAAAGTTGTTACTATTTGGTGGTGACATGCATAGTTGCCTTTCTATGATCATAAATTCGATGCTAGCACTATCCTGAATAATGCCTCCGAAAAAAGTAAGGACAAGACGATCGATAGTTGACTGTATTGGCTCCACCCCAAGCATAACATATGTGGCGGCGTTTGCTGTTCTGTTTGGCAATCCCTGAATTTGTCGACAGACCTGTTGTTGGAGTCTTTCAAGCTTTAAAATGTCAGTTTTTGTATAATTCATGATCTCTATACCATACAAGCATCTTGGAATTGCATATGTTTGCCATACTTTCAGTGCTACTATAGGTGACATTCCTTTTCGTGCGTGAAGGCCTGGACCTAACATTGCATATACAGTTTTCCTTGCGGTTTTCAACCTATCCTCGATATTCAGCTTATTTTTGGAGTCTCTGACTAGTCCTAGATGTTTTGTTTCTGTCTTTTGATCTATAATGTCATTTCCAAGTTGAACAGAGAAGTTTTCACATTTTGTTGTTAATGGTACTAAATCAGACTTATTTGGATTTATTGTCACAAGATCTCTCTTTGTGCTATCATGTACAATATCTAATAGTGCTTGAATCTCATGTTGATTACTAGCTAACAGCGCTATATCGTCTGCGCAAGTTGGTGCTACGACGCTTATGTTGCCTATTTTTGCTCCTATATCAGCCCGATCCAAAGCATCTAATATGTTGTTGTTGTATCTTTTGTAGAGTATCGTGGAAAGTTTGGCTCCTTGTCTTACCCCTTGTCTCTGAATAAATTGATCTGACAGAGTATTATCCCATTTCACTTTAACTGCTACGTTTTTGTACATATTTCTAAGCAAAATCCAAATGTTGCCAGTTATGCCGTCATGGTAGAGTTTATTGAAGAGAATCTCATGGTCTAATTTGTCAAATGCTTTCTGAGCATCTAATGTCAGGAGGACAAGTTGTGCAAGTATTTCTTTGTAGAAATCTGCACTTTGGGTAACAATAAAGGCTGCATTGAGTGACGATGATTTTTCAGTAAATCCACGCTGAAGTTTACTTTGTTGTGGTAGAAGCTTGGGTTCTATTCTGTCCTTAAGTATACTTTCAATCAATGTGGAAAAGCAATTAGTCACTGTTATGCCTCTGTAGTTTTCAGGATATATCTTATCTTTTCCACTCTTCAGTACAGGCGTAACGACCCCTTCTTTCACTTTTGAAGGTACATCCTTTTCTTTGAATATAAGGTTAATAATGTTAATGATATATTGTAGAAGTTCAGTTGGCATATTCTTAAGGTGTTCAGCTGAGATTCCATCTGCACCTGGACTCTTTCCAGTTTTAAGCTTTTGGATAGATAATGTAACTTCCTCTTCGTTTGCTTGTTTTATCTCTTCATTCCTATTAGTTTCTAATTGTTCAATAATCTCATTTTGCATAGTGGCAAGAATAAGTCTCTCGGTGTTGTATTCTGATTCGTTGTCAGTATTGTGGCTTCTGTACAGATCTTCAAAGTAGTTTTTCCAACCTTCCAGTATATCTTCAGGTTCTGCCTGTTCTTTTGCATTAAAAATCATCACATCTGTATTCACTTTCTTGACACCCCTTTGATTTTGTATAAGCTGATGAAATAGCTTGTTGTCGTTTTGGGAAGCCATCATAATCTGCTCTATGAAGGTGTTTTTCCTAGATGCATTAGCCCTTCGTTGTGCACTTCTTAATAGACGTTTGGCTTTTGTCATTTCCTGCTTTTTCTCGATGTTTTGTCCATCCAACTTCCATTCATAAAAAACTTTTTTGGAGTGTTTTGAAGCCTGACTAATTTCTTCATTCCAAATACCATTTCCGATTGCTTTTGATGTTACTTGTTTCCTGTAGTTTGGTATTGAATCTTTTCCTGCCGTATGCAATATGTTTGTTAATTTTTCTATTTCTTCAGCTGATGAACTAAGATTTTGAATATTAATTTCATCAAGGTTTTTTAGAATAGAGGCCTGATAAATGTTTTTGTCACACCTTTTCCAGTTTGGCCTTTTAATCACTTTAGTTGTTTTTCTCTTTGTTCTTACTACTTCTGCTTGTATAGTTGCATATACGATTGTATGGTCTGAGACATTAAGCGGTTCCATATCTAAGATTTCCACTTTATATTCTAGCGTTTGGAAGTTGCTCTTGTGCAAAAAATAGTCTATCTGTGATTTGTACAGGCCATTATGATGGTAGAAAGTGTTTTTGTTTGGAAAATTTTCTACTAGTAGCAATTGGTTCTCATCTTTAAATTTTCTGAAGGTTGAATCTCTTGCTCCGTTATTCCTAACAAGGGAAGCATTCATATCTCCACATATTAAGATATCATAGTCTTTCTGGTATTTGTCTATTATTTCTTCAAGTTGACATAAGTTGTCTTTATATTGTTCATCACTATTTTTGTTCTCTGACGGCATATAGTTATTGATTATACATAAGGGTCTCTCCTTAATATTAAAAAGTAAAACTGCTGTCCTTTCATTTCCATCTGGCATAAATTTAATAGCATGATCCAGATCATTTCTCCAAAACACTGCGACTCCCCCATAACCTCTATTTTTGATAAAAATTTCTGTGTCTGCTCTGTCGTCTACAGACTTTGCCTCTCTTTTATTTACGGATGTTACCGTTGTTGAAATCTAGCTGTTTGACGTGCCTCCCACGTACATTTTTCTCCCAATATTAATACTGTTCATCTTTCTTGTTTGTTTACCGTACCTCATTATTCTATAAACTCGATATTTTCTTGCGATACTAGTGAGGATCTAAAAAAGTACATGCATTAAGTGATTGCTGTCAAATCGCCAAGAAAATAAATCCGCACGCAGGAGTATGTTTAAAGATGAGAACGTCAATGTAAACGCCGGTCAGTATACCAGGTATACACAAGATTGGTAAACACAGCACGATTACTGGTAATAGGACATTTAACCTCATTTTGCAGAGATTTTTGTTAATTTCTGTGGTAGAACAAAACTGACAGGATGGCAGAAAGCGTGAAAGTGGCAGTCCGAGTCCGACCTTTTATATCCTTTTTGAAGAAAGTTCAACAAATTACGTGTAAGTAATCAAAACAGACAACAGTTTGAAATCAAAAATATTTTAGAGGCAAAACATAATAAATATGAAATGACATTAATCAAATTTTTATCGACTTACTAAATAATATTAATGAAAAAGGATTTATTTTTTGCATTTAAAAATGAGATGTCGAATGATGAGGGGGGATAGGACCTTTATCGCTGCAGGATCGGTTGATTTTAAGCTCAGGATTTCGGGATCAGGGAATTCTTTTTTGGAATTTCGGGGCCTCTGGATTTCGTGTTTTTAAGCTCAGGATTTCAGGATCAGGACCCCTCCTACCCCCTCTCAATGATACATGAGAAGGGTCGTCTAAAAACTTAAATGAAAATAATGATAATAAATAAGCTTTATTTAGAGATGGCAAGGTATACAAACAGAGACAAAATAAGCTCAAATGAGCTTTTAACCGATATACAAGACCTTTATAACAATACAACACATAATCAGTATTATGCCCAACTCAAAAAAAACATTATAATACAGAATAAACATGGAATTTATTAAAAATTTTAAGCACAAAAAATAATGCAAATTCCATGATTAAAAATAATTCCACATTGCAATAATATCCTGTTATGACAAAATATATCTACTTTACCACAAAATGTATCAATTCATTGTACCCTGTAAATTCAGAAATGATTGCATGCATTTATTATTGTGATTTTGGCATTTTAGACTAACATGACTACAATGCGATTTAAATTTTTTATGATTTTGTGAAAAATCTTGTTAAATTGATATATCAGTCATTCCCAAAAAATGGGTACAATTACAAAATTTCAGTGTCGCCGGCAAATAACCACAAAATGCAAGCTTAACATATGTCACAGATAATCTTTTTCGTGTTCTAAGTCATTAATATGTATACTAAAATAAAATTATATTCTTTTGTGATGTATATCGTAAATATATTTGTGTGATTTTCTATTCAATATACGGAAATCACACGAATTCCGAATGTCGCCAAGAAAAACTCCAAATATCGGTGTGAATTAAAATACTTTATTTCATCTAAATCAGGATTAGATTTGCTTTTTTTATTTGACACTATATTGATTTTTATCCACAAAAATATTTTAGAATCAAAAGTTATAATATACACTTTGATTTACCCATTAAACCAATGTCGCCGATAAACGTATAACCTACCGTAACGTATCTTTAGGTACAGTCAAAACATATTTATATGATTGGAAATCATGCCCAAAGTGACTTTAAGCAAAGTTGATACATCAAATTTTAAAATCCTGCCTTTAACTTTTATTGCAATGAAACGAAAAATAAAAAAAAATCTTCTCTTTCTCTTTTTTTCGATTGTCGCATATAAGAATCCAACCTACGTAACGCGTATTTGGAACGCACTAACCAAGAACAAATCAAAATGATGATTATTTCATTGAAAGCACCCATAAAGCTTCTCAATAATCAGTTTTGAGAAAGCAACTCAACAATATTGTTACATATTTCCATGTATAACGTAAATAAAACTAACCTCCGTTTAAATAACCTCCGTGACGCAGTTATTTACAGTTAAGTTGTCAGACTTTTCTATCAGTATCAGCGGCTGCCGACACTGCCGAAAGTAATTTTTTTAGCAGACATCATTTATTATAAAGAAAACAGACAAACAAAATACAGATTTTAAGAAAAAAATGTTGTTTTGAGAAAGGTAGGTTAACTTGTTTTTTCCCTATTATGTGAGCAACATTATAACGTTTAATAAACGTTATATCAGCCATTTTCTTAGATTTAAAATAGTCTACAACACAACTTGTGTAATTACGACGACAATCATAACTTTAACTGCGGTTTATGGCAAACATTTTCAAGATTATTTAGGACTCATCAATGTAACGGAGGTCATGCAAATAAAAAAAAATCTAAAGATGCATGTAAACACGATCATACCAATTGAAATTCTTGTACATTGTTATAGATACCAAATCAGTTCATCAATTATCACTAATAAAAATCAAAAGGTGATGTCAATCATAGACGACATCATTGATTTACGTAACGGAGGATAGAAATTTGAGGAAAAAAAGTTTTTTTTCTCTAACAGGACTTTACTCTTTTTAGATAACGATTTACTAAGAAAAATGTTTAATTCTGTTGTCTTGTTTGTCATTTAATTCTAATATTTACATTCATTTATATGTTTGCTGTTGGTAAGAACTGGAATTGTCCGTTATGGAGGTTTTAAATGTCGTTACGGAGGATAGAAATTTTCGAAATGAAACTATTTTGACTCCAAAACTTCATAGTTGAGTATAATACATACATTATGGTGTGAAGGAAGATGACATTATCTGTATAGAGCTAATCAAATTAAGTTGAACAGTATTCGGTTTAGGTAAAACATATTTTTGAGTGAAAGTTTATGAATCGTTACGGAGATTTTGACAAGAACAAGTCCATTTGACTAAAAGAAACATATAACTTGATAGAAAACAGTTTTTTAGTTTGTAATGTCATTAAATTGTTTAGAAAAGCTAGCATTAAAGAGTTAAGTGTTATTATGTATCAGCATTCAGATACTGGTTTGATATCAACCTCCGTAACAAAGATGGGGGTGTGGATTAATACAAGCATAAAAAATACATACAAGTGATTAAAAACATAAATAATAGGGTTTTTCCTGGAAAGCTGTATTATAAAACTAAAATATTATACAGCATAACATTTCATTAGTTTAAATTTATTACTAAATAAGTTGTGAAAACTACTTATTTGAATTATTTTTTAAACACTATATTAATTCAGACCTTAAAATTGGTATTTGCTTTCAATATATACAGAATAATACGTATAAATCAGTTTGCTATGGTGGTAAATGTAACCCATTTCACATGAGCCTGGATTTAAATCTTGTGTTTTTCTCTAATGCAATTTTTAAGATGACTTTATACAACACTAACCTCCGATACGTTCATACTTACCTTGTCTTACAAAAAATGCTAAAACTAGAAAACAACTAAAATGGTGTAAGTAAAAATTAAAAAAATGACAGACTAGATATAGACAAAGAAGAAAACAACACTCTCTCTCTGCTCAGTTGAAATTTATTTTTTAACAGTGTCTACATTCGAATTGTACCCATTTTTTGGGAATGACTGATAAAATATTTCAAAATGTGAGTTTAAATTATTGCGTTTACGCCTCTGTTGCATTTTTCGCAACAATAAAAACCTCACAATAATTTCTGAATTTACAGTATTTGTTGAATATTATTAATTATGTGGTTTAGGCCATAGTTATTATATTTTTAGTTTTAAGAAATTTTTTGACAAAACCAATGGGTAGGAGGACGAAAAAAAAAAAAAAAAAAAAAAAGATGCTGCTGCTGATTTTTTTTTAAAACCAACCGTTAATATCAATTTTTTTTTTAATTATTTCACCAGGAGATTTTCTACTAGTGTAACGAACTATTTTTTTCTTTCTTGACAAGGTTTGAATTGAAAATCAATGTGCAACAACTTACTAAATCACCAAGAGCATAAATTTAGATTCTTTCATGCAGTTATGAACTAAAATTTTATTTTTTTTGCATGAAAAACACTGGGTCGGAGGAGAAAAAAAAATAAAAATCAACATTTTTAATTTTATTTTTTTTCCTATTTGGCAAAAATTAGGGTAGGAGGGTTCGTAAAACTAAAAATAAAAAAACTACGGCCTTACCAGAATCAGAACTCTATTATACATGAATTGAAGATATTTATTTATGATAAAGTTCTGATACTGGTAACAAATCAGTCTTTCGTCTACACATATATATTTAATACATCAGTCATCTATGGTCTACATGTAACATGGGCAGGTTAATTATGACACTGTAGAAGTCATCCAAATTATATATATATATACATGTATATAGCATGTAAAATTAATTACAGTATTTTGTATTTATTCTAATTGTAAACACGTCTTTTATGCATAATCACTGTTTTTTTTTAGTTTCAAGTGGTAATGTCTGTAAAAAAGATAGTTTTAACATATTATTCCTTATTAGATTAAATGCTTTTTAGATACATTCTTGACATTTATATAAATATGGATTTAATATGGGCAGGGTAATTGTGTCACTCTATAAGTTATCTAAACTTCAATGTATAGTACATTTGTACATTTATATATATATAATTAATTACAGTTATTTATAATCTTTGTAAATGTAAACATATCTTTTATTCATAATTGCTGTATTTAAAAAAGATTAAAGTGGTAATGTTTGAAAATGGCCTAATAAAATCATGTTTTGCTATAGTAGTTCCTAATAACCATGATAACTGGATAAAACATAATGTAGTTATTAACTTAAAATTAAAAAAAATTTCATTGGTACAACATGTATGATTGGACCAATTTTCTTTTGGACCTTGTAATGTTTTATAATACATGTATGAACCACGCACTAGATTTTTATACGACCGCAAAATTTGAAAAATTTTTCGTCGTATATTGCTATCACGTTGGCGTCGTCGTCTGCGTCGTCGTCGTCGTCCGAATACTTTTAGTTTTCGCACTCTAACTTAAGTAAAAGTGAATGGAAATCTATGAAATTTTAACACAAGGTTTATGACCACAAAAGGAAGGTTGGTATTGATTTTGGGAGTTTTGGTCCCAACATTTTAGGAATTAGGGGCCAAAAAGGGCCCAAATAAGCATTTTCTTGGTTTTCGCACTATAACTTTAGTTTAAGTTAATAGAAAGCTATGAAATTTTGACACAAGGTTTATGACCACAAAAGAACGGTTGGGATTGATTTTGGGAGTTTTGGTTTCAACAGTTTAGGAATTAGGGGCCAAAAAAGGGCCCAAATAAGCATTATTCTTGGTTTTCGCACAATAACTTTAGTTTAAGTAAATAGAAATCAATGAAATTTAAACACAATGTTAATGACTACAAAAGGAAGGTTGGTATTGATTTTGGGAGTTTAGGTCCCAACAGTTTAGGAATTAGGGGCCAAAAAGGGACCCAAATAAGCATTTTTCTTGGTTTTCGCACCATAACGTTAGTATAAGTAAATAGAGATCTATGAAATTTAAACACAAGGTTTATGACCATAAAAGGAAGGTTGGTATTGATTTTGGGAGTTTTGGTCCCATCATGATAAGGGGCCCAAAGGGTCCAAAATTAAACTTTGTTTGATTTCATCAAAATTGAATAATTGGGGTTCTTTGATATGCCGAATCTAACTGTCATGACTGTGTATGTAGATTCTTAACTTTTGGTCCCGTTTTCAAATTGGTCTACATTAAGGTCCAAAGGGTCCAAAATTAAACTTAGTTTGATTTTGACAAAAAATGAATCAGTTAGGTTCTTTGATATGCTGAATCTAAAAATGTACTTAGATTCTTGATTATTGGCCCAGTTTTCAAGTTGGTCCAAATCGGGGTCCAAAATTAAACTTTGTTTGATTTCATCAAAAATTGAATAAATGGGGTTCTTTGATATACCAATTCTAACTGTGTATGTAGATTCTTCATTTTTGGTCCTGTTTTCAAATTGGTCTACACTAAAGTCCAAAGGGTCCAAAATTAAACTTAGTCTGATTTTAACAAAAATTGAAATCTTGGGGTTCTTTGATATGCTGAATCCAAAAATGTACTTAGATTTTTTATTATGGGCCCAGTTTTCAAGTTGGTCCAAATCAGGATCTAAAATTATTATATTAAGTATTGTGCAATAGCAAGTCTTTTCAATTGCACAGTATTGCGCAATGGCAAGAAATATCTAATTGCACAATATTGTGAAATAGCAAATTTTTTTTTAATTAGAGTTATCTTTCTTTGTCCAGAATAGTAAGCAAGAAATATCTAATTGCAAAATATTGTGCAATAGCAAGATTTTTTTTTAATTGGAGTTATCTTTCTTTGTCCAGAATCAACTTAAATCTTTGTTATATACAATATACAATGTATATTCACTTTTTACTACCAACTGATAAATTAAAATAATCTTTACCATTCAGTGATAACAAGCAGTTTTTTTTCATCTTAATATTTTATGATGTATTTAAATGAGTAGTTATTGTTGCAAACTCCATTAGAAATTTTAATTGAGATTAGTTTTGGAATAAGGGAAAGGGGGATGTGATTAAAAAAATTGGGTTCAATTTTTCTCATTTGAAATTTCATAAATAAAAAAGAAAATTTCTTCAAACATTTTTTTGAGAGGATTAATATTCAACAGCATAGTGAATTGCTCTAAGAGAAAACAAAAATTTTAAGTTCATTAGAACACATTCATTCTGTGTCAGAAACCTATGCTGTGTCAACTATTTAATCACAATCCAAATTTAGAGCTGAATCCAGCTTGAATGTTGTGTCCATACTTGCCCCAACCGTTCAGGGTTCAACCTCTGCGGTCGTATAAAGCTACGCCCTGCGGAGCATCTGGTTAGATCCTGGTTTGCCCACTTTTAATTTCCTCAATTAATGCCATTTTTCATTTTAATGGACAAATTTATAAGATTTTCACTTGTACATCTTGTAAATACTAATATTTTTACAAATGAGATCATTTTTGTTTGATTTTCATTTTTTTTTAAATTAGGGTATTAAAGGTGGTTACTCTGAAAGTAGTACATGTTCTCGTGGAATCTGCATGAAATTTGCTATTTTATGCAAGAAACAGGAATGGTGACCCTATATAATATTTTCGTTTCATTTTCTGAAAGCATTTTCTAAAAACTGTCTTCCTGGTATTTTATTTTACAATTCTATCATTTGATTTATCTTATGTTCACATAATTCTCAATTTTAATCTTATGACCACATAATTCTCAATTTTAATCTTATGCTCACATAATTCTCAATTATGCTCAATTAATTCTCAAATTTAATCTTACGATCACATAATTCTCAATTTTAATTTTATGCTCATTAAACTATTACTGTATTTGTTTATATTGTATTATAATTTGATTTTGGATGTAACATGTCTTCTGATTGGCTGACATTGTTTTGTTTATCAGCTCATAGACATAATTTTGTCATGTGACCGTGATGTCATCAATGTGTTTTCATGGTTTACTCTGTTTAAAATGAAATTTAGAATTAAATTATAAGAAATGACTGTAATATTTGTTCTGTCTATTGGAAATAACATCAAATATGTGGTGCACACTTAAAAAAAACCCGCTACACGGGTTATTCAGTGTGCATCACATTTTAAATATTGCAGTCATTCCATGGAGAAAACTTCATAAGTAAGATTTTGTTTTGTCTAATCCATTTTTTTTTAATTAAGCAAATAAAAAACATGCATGTTTAAACTAATTCAATGTATCTCATGCTGAATTGTATAATAAATGTTGTGTTTTGGGTGATATACATACTTTTGAACCTTATTTTTCAATGCACATGTAGGAAACAGTACTATCCCAAATTTGCAACTGACCTATTTTCAGTAATGATAAAAGCAATAACAAACATTCCTTAACCATCCATACAATGAGCGTGAGAAGAACAGAAATTCTACAGTAATCATTAACATGGTAGGGAACCAGACTGAAATTAAGGACCCAGAAAACTTGTCAGCCGACCCCCGCAGGTTCACCTTTGACTTCTCTTACTGGTCCCATGATGAGTTTAAAGAGCGACCTGATGGATACCTAGAACCAACGGGAACAAAATATGCTGATCAGGTATAGTTCATTATAGTATCAATAAAGTACTGAGTTTTAAAGAACGACCTGATGGATATTTAGAACCAACGGGAACAAAATATGCTGATCAGGTATAGTTCATTATAGTATCAATAAAGTACTGAGTTTAAAGAACGACCTGATGGATACCTAGAACCATCGGGAACAAAATATGCTGATCAGGTATAGTTCATTATAGTATCAATAAAGTACTGAGTTTAAAGAACGACCTGATGGATATTTGGAACCAACGGGAACAAAATGTGCTGATCAGGTATAGTTTATTATCGGGTATTGTATTAATAAAGTACTGATTTGTATGTAAAACTATATAAGTCAGGATCAGACAATGGCTGGATTTGAATGTGTTCTGTCATCTGATAGATATTTAGTCTTAGATGCATAAATTTTTTTATTTGCTGTTTTTGTCTTTGAACTAGCTGTCAGTAACAGTGATTACTCTCTGATCAGTACGGCCTATCTTTTTGTTGTTGGGATGTACAAGTACATGTACCTGATGCACTCTTTGTTTTTGTTCTACTAGATGTATTTCTATGTCTTCATCTGGTGAGTTAAACCTTTTTCACCTGATTTTTACAGCGGATATTACTGTTAGGGCATTCTGGTGTATTGCTATCGCCTAGATTTCCATTACGTAATATTCGTTTTGGGTTTTTGGCCGATCTATCAACATGATGAATACGTAGACATCATCAAGTGCAAAGTATTATTCCTTTACATAGCTTGTTATAAATTCATTTCTTCAATGAACACCCATCAAATACTTTTTATGCCCCACCTACGATAGTAGAGGGGCATTATGTTTTCTGGTCTGTACGTCCGTTCGCCAGGATTCAGGTTAAAGTTTTTGGTCAAGGTAGTTTTTGATAAAGTTGAAGTCCAATCAACTTTAAACTTAGAACACATGATCCTTATGATATGATCTTTCTAATTTTAATGCCAAATTAAAGTTTTGACCCCAATTTCACACTCCACTGAACATAGAAAATGATAGTGCAAAGTTCAGATTAAAGTTTTTGGTCAAGGTAGTTTTTGATGAAGTTGAAGTTCAATCAAATTGAAACTAAGTACACATGATCCCTATGATATGATCTTTCTAATTTAAATGCCAAATTAGAATTGTGACCCCCATTTCACGGTCCACTGAACATGGAAAATGATAGTGCGAGTGGGGCATCCGTGCACTATGGACACATTCTAGTTTTAAAAAGAAGATAAATTAATAATATAAAAATGTTTTGTTATATGTATATAAGTGATCATTAATATCAATGCACACGCATGTGGAAGAATATCTCATCACTTTGTCTAGTTTTGTATAATACTCATTATATTACAGTTTTAACTAATTTATATTTATTTGATGCTTTGATTCATCTATTGTAAACTCATTTCAGCAAACTGTGTTCAATGATTTAGGAAAAGGAATAATAGACAATGCTTGGAAGGGTTATAATTGTTCACTGTTTGCCTATGGACAAACTGGAAGTGGAAAGTCTTACTCTGTGGTGGGGTATGGCAAAAACCAGGGAATTGTACCATTGTTCTGTGATGACTTGTTTGATGGAATTGAAAAGAAAAGATCAACAGCTGGAGAAAATGAAGAATATCAGGTGAGAAAATAATCCACCTCATAATTGTGTTACATGCTACATTCCTCCATCCAACCAAATCATAAATAAAATTATAAAGGAAGGATTGTAATATTTTTTTCTGACTATACAAAATAGCCTGAAAAATGTGGTGCACACTTTTAAATAACCAACTACACAGGTTATTCAGTGTGCACCACATTTTTTTATTTCATTTCTTCATAGACAGAAAAAATATTCAGTCAATCCTTAAAGAAAATGGTTAAAATTATAATTTACAGATAAAGAGAATTTCATTGATTAAAGATGGAATGTTCCCTTATTATCTTTTCTAATTACTTGGCTTTCTTCGTTTGTCTTCTCATCTGAAACAAATGGGCCAAATTTTACCAAACTTGGCCACAATCATCATTGGGGTGTCTAGTTAAAAAAATGTGTCTAATGACACAGCCAACCAACCAAGATAGCCACCATGGCTAAAAACAGAACACAGGGGTAAAATGTAGATTTTGGCTTATATCTCAAAAACCAAAGCATTTATAGCAAATCTGACATGGGGTTAAATTGTTAACAGGTCAAGATCTATAAGTCTATTTTCAGATGAATTAGACAACCTGTTGTTGGGTTGCTGGCCCTGATTTGGTTATTAGTCCCATACCAACGAAGTCGAAGGGGACTTTAGGTTTGCACTCCGTCTGTCTGTCCATCCGTCAGTTTGGCAAATCAGCTTTGCACACTTTTTTTCTTCATTCTTAAAGATATTGATTTAATATTTGTTATATGGTTTTTATGGACCATAACTCTGGACTAAATCATCAGAATGGAACAAAATTCGAACTTGATTTATAACTTGTCATGATAAAAGTTTTATCATGACAAGTTATACAGCCATGATAAAAGTTTTATCATGACAAGTTATACAGCCATGATAAAAGTTTTATCGTGACAAGTTATACAGCCATGATAAAAGTTTTATCATGACAAGTTATACAGCCATGATAAAAGTTTATCATGACAAGTTATACAGTCATGATAAAACTTTTATCATGACAAGTTATAGATCAAGTTCGAATTTTGTTCCATTCTGATGATTTAGTCCAGAGTTGTGGTCCATAAAAAATCCATATCTAATGTTAGAGTTCTATGTTAAACCATATTTCTATACAAATAGAGATAACTCAGTAATTTTTTTTAAAGAAATTCTTTAGTAAATTGTTTGAAAAATTTGTGCCAATTTGTTTGTTTGTTATTTTGTAATAACTAATTTTCTGAATGCTATATATATATATATAAAAATATTATTAAGTGAAATGCTTTAATTATTAAGGTATATATTTCATTGTGTATATAAAAGTTGTTGACACTTTATAGATAAGTTACAAATCTATATTAGTTTGTGACAAATGAAAGAAAAAATATTTGGAACTATTAATTATATTTGATTATAATTTGAAAAAAGATATACATTGTATTACATCATATCTAATTTTAGAGAACTATTAATCATATCCAATGTTAAGAGTGTTTTCCACACTTTTTTCATCATGCTTGAAGATATTGATTGATAATTGGTATATAGTTTTATCATGCATGTGTCATGACAAGTTCCAGATCAAGTTCAAATTTTTGTTTTGGTCTGATAATTTTCTGCATGTTATGGTCCTTGGACTTGTAAAATTCACTCATATAATCAGTTATTCACACTGTTTTTAGTCATGCTTACATATAATGACTTGATATTTACTTTTTGTTTACACCATGACAAGTTATAGATCAAGTTAGCATTTTGTTCCAGTATAATGTTATTTTTCCATGCAATACTCTCAGAATGCTTGTTTTAACAAAATTTTGTAGTTTTTATACGACTGCAAAAAATTATTTTGCATCGTATATATAATGCTATCATGACGTCGTTGTCCGAAGACGGATTTAGTTTCCGGACAATAACTTAAGTTTTGGTGATTGGATCTTTACAAATTTTTACCAGAAGGTTCAATACCACTAAAAGAAGTTTGGGATTGATTTAGGGGCCAAAAAGGGGGCCCAAAATAAGCATTTTTGTAGTTTTCAAACAATAACTCGTGTGTAAGTGTGGGAATCTCTCTGAAATTATACCACAAGATTCCATTCCATAGAGGGATAGTTAGTATTGATTTTGGGGGTTATGGTCACAATAGTTTAGGAATTAGTGGCCAAAAAGGTGGCCCAAAATAAGCATTTTTATAGTTTTTAAACAATAACTTGTGTTTAAAGGTATGAATCTCTCTGAAATTATACCACACGTTTACATACCATGAAGAGATAGTTAGTATTGACTTTGGGGGGTTATGGCTAAAATTATTTTGGAATAAGGGGCAAAAAAGGGGGAAAACTAGGTTTTTCTGGTCAATGGACAATTCAGACAATTTAAAAGCAGTGTAGGGGAGGTAATTCATAAACATTTAACATACAATGTTTGGTATGTTGAGATTTACCTCCCTTATACTACTTGTTAATTATGTATAAAGAAATGTCAGGTTATGGACTAATTGAAAAAGGGGGGTGGTAATAGTTTTCAATGTTTTTTTTTCAAATTTCTCAAATTTCAATTTTTTTAAAGTTTGAAGAAGAAATCTTTAATTGATTTGTAAGATCTTCACATTTGTTTGGTGTAAGAAACCCATATAATGTCAAAAATTTGATCACAATCCAAATTCAGAGCTGTATTAAGCTTGAATGTTTTGTCTATACTTGCCCAAACTGTTCAGGGTTTGACCTCTGCGGTCGTATAAAGCTGCTCCCTGCGGAGCACCTGGGTGGTTATTATCTTGAATATTATTATACGACCGCAAAATTTGAAAAAATTTTCGTCGTATATTGCTATCACGTTGGCGTCGTCGTCTGCGTTGTCGTCGTCGTCCGAATACTTTTAGTTTTCGCACTCTAACTTTAGTAAAAGTGAATGGAAATCTATGAAATTTTAACACAAGGTTTATGACCACAAAAGGAAGGTTGGTATTGATTTTGGGAGTTTTGGTCCCAACATTTTAGGAATTAGGGGCCAAAAAGGGCCCAAATAAGCATTTTCTTGGTTTTCGCACTATAACTTTAGTTTAAGTTAATAGAAATCTATGAAATTTTGACACAAGGTTTATGACCACAAAAGAATGGTTGGGATTGATTTTGGGAGTTTTGGTTTCAACAGTTTAGGAATTAGGGGCCAAAAAAGGGCCCAAATAAGCATTATTCTTGGTTTTCGCACAATAACTTTAGTTTAAGTAAATAGAAATCAATGAAATTTAAACACAATGTTAATGACTACAAAAGGAAGGTTGGTATTGATTTTGGGAGTTTAGGTCCCAACAGTTTAGGAATTAGGGGCCAAAAAGGGACCCAAATAAGCATTTTTCTTGGTTTTCGCATCATAACGTTAGTATAAGTAAATAGAAATCTATGAAATTTAAACACAAGGTTTATGACCATAAAAGGAAGGTCGGTATTGATTTTGGGAGTTTTGGTCCCAACAATAAGGGGCCCAAAGGGTCCAAAATTAAACTTTGTTTGATTTCATCAAAATTGAATAATTGGGGTTCTTTGATATGCCGAATCTAACTGTCATGACTGTGTATGTAGATTCTTAACTTTTTTAGTTTAAAGGTATGAATGCTCTCGAAATTATTACAACTAGTTTAATACATGAAGAATATTAGTATTGACTTTGGGGTGTGATGGCTAAAAATATTTTGTATTGAATAAAGGGGCAAAAAAGGGGGAAAACTAGGTTTTTCTGGTCAATGGACAATTCAGACAATTTAAAAGCAGTGTAGGGGAGGTAATTCATAAACATTTAACATACAATGTTTGGTATGTTGAGATTTACCTCCCTTATACTACTTGTTAATTATGTATAAAGAAATGTCAGGTTATGGACTAATTGAAAAAAGGGGGGGTGGTAATAGTTTTCAATGTTTTTTTTTCAAATTTCTCAAATTTCAATTTTTTTTAAAGTTTGAAGAAGAAATCTTTAATTGATTTGTAAGATCTTCACATTTGTTTGGTGTAAGAAACCCATATAATGTCAAAAATTTGATCACAATCCAAATTCAGAGCTGTATTAAGCTTGAATGTTTTGTCTATACTTGCCCAAACTGTTCAGGGTTTGACCTCTGCGGTCGTATAAAGCTGCTCCCTGCGGAGCACCTGGGTGGTTATTATCTTGAATATTATTATACGACCGCAAAATTTGAAAAAATTTTCGTCGTATATTGCTATCACGTTGGCGTCGTCGTCTGCGTTGTCGTCTGCGTCGTCGTCTGCGTTGTCGTCGTCGTCCGAATACTTTTAGTTTTCGCACTCTAACTTTAGTAAAAGTGAATGGAAATCTATGAAATTTTAACACAAGGTTTATGACCACAAAAGGAAGGTTGGTATTGATTTTGGGAGTTTTGGTCCCAACATTTTAGGAATTAGGGGCCAAAAAGGGCCCAAATAAGCATTTTCTTGGTTTTCGCACTATAACTTTAGTTTAAGTTAATAGAAATCTATGAAATTTTGACACAAGGTTTATGACCACAAAAGAATGGTTGGGATTGATTTTGGGAGTTTTGGTTTCAACAGTTTAGGAATTAGGGGCCAAAAAAGGGCCCAAATAAGCATTATTCTTGGTTTTCGCACAATAACTTTAGTTTAAGTAAATAGAAATCAATGAAATTTAAACACAATGTTAATGACTACAAAAGGAAGGTTGGTATTGATTTTGGGAGTTTAGGTCCCAACAGTTTAGGAATTGGGGCCAAAAAGGGACCCAAATAAGCATTTCTCTTGGTTTTCGCATCATAACGTTAGTATAAGTAAATAGAAATCTATGAAATTTAAACACAAGGTTTATGACCATAAAAGGAAGGTCGGTATTGATTTTGGGAGTTTTGGTCCCAACAATAAGGGGCCCAAAGGGTCCAAAATTAAACTTTGTTTGATTTCATCAAAATTGAATAATTGGGGTTCTTTGATATGCCGAATCTAACTGTCATGACTGTGTATGTAGATTCTTAACTTTTGGTCCCGTTTTCAAATTGGTCTACATTAAGGTCCAAAGGGTCCAAAATTAAACTTAGTTTGATTTTGACAAAAAATGAATCAGTTAGGTTCCTTTGATATGCTGAATCTTAAAATGTACTTAGATTCTTGATTATTGGCCCAGTTTTCAAGTTGGTCCAAATCGGGGTCCAAAATTAAACTTTGTTTGATTTCATCAAAAATTGAATAAATGGGGTTCTTTGATATACCAAATCTAACTGTGTATGTAGATTCTTCATTTTTGGTCCTGTTTTCAAATTGGTCTACACTAAAGTCCAAAGGGTCCAAAATTAAACTTAGTCTGATTTTAACAAAAATTGAAATCTTGGGGTTCTTTGATATGCTGAATCCAAAAATGTACTTAGATTTTTTATTATGGGCCCAGTTTTCAAGTTGGTCCAAATCAGGATCTAAAATTATTATATTAAGTATTGTGCAATAGCAAGTCTTTTCAATTGCACAGTATTGCGCAATGGCAAGAAATATCTAATTGCACAATATTGTGAAATAGCAAATTTTTTTTGAATTGGAGTTATCTTTCTTTGTCCAGAATCAACTTAAATCTTTGTTATATACAATATACAATGTATATTCACTTTTTACTACCAACTGATAAATTAAAATAATCTTTACCATTCAGTGATAACAAGCAGTTTTTTTACATCTTAATATTTTATGATGTATTTAAATGAGTAGTTATTGTTGCAAACTCCATTAGAAATTTTAATTGAGATTAGTTTTGGAATAAGGGAAAGGGGGATGTGATTAAAAAAATTGGGTTCAATTTTTCTCATTTGAAATTTCATAAATAAAAAAGAAAATTTCTTCAAACATTTTTTTGAGAGGATTAATATTCAACAGCATAGTGAATTGCTCTAAGAGAAAACAAAAATTTTAAGTTCATTAGAACACATTCATTCTGTGTCAGAAACCTATGCTGTGTCAACTATTTAATCACAATCCAAATTTAGAGCTGAATCCAGCTTGAATGTTGTGTCCATACTTGCCCCAACCGTTCAGGGTTCAACCTCTGCGGTCGTATAAAGCTACGCCCTGCGGAGCATCTGGTTATAGATAGAGATAAACTGTAATCAGCAATAATGTTCAGCAAAGTAAGATCTACAAATAACTCACACATGATCAAAGTAGTCAACTGACCTCATAAGGAGTTATTGCCCTTTAAAGTCAAAATTTTACAATTTTTTGTAAATTTTTGTAATCTTTGCAAAAGTTTTTTCCTGAAACAACTGAGACAAATTTAACAAAACTTAGCCACAAATAACCATTAGGGTTTTTAGTTTTTAAAAATGTGTCCAATTATAAACCCTGCCTGCCAACCAATATGCATATGGCTGACATTGCTAAAAATAGAACATAAGGGGACAATGCAGTTTTTGACTATTTTTCTGAAACTAGAGCAAAAGTATAATGGTTGCATTATTTCATACATCAACTGTAAATAAAAATATCATGTGAGGGACACAGGCTCTATGGAGCCTCTAGTTTACTGACATTTGTTGAAAAGTTTAGGACTTTTTCACATTTTTCTAGTAATACTATGTTAGTTTAAATGTTAATCATTTTGGCAAGCATATTTATACAACTAACAAACATCAACTAACTCTCAAGGGGAAGAAAATCTACTTTTAACAATAACAAAGTACACATAATGATTTTAAATTACATTCTTGTATATTTTATCTAATTTTAAATAACTTTTGTTCATTTTAATAATTAAACCAACAACTGTCAATATTTTAATAAGCTATTCTGGAATAATTCTTTATTACATTATAAGCTTAATTAAGTAAACAATGCACACAATTGTAAAATTGTCCAATAAAAAAAATTGTGATTGAAAAGAAACCACCAAGTTAGAATTAAAAAGTGTCACTCATTGTAATTAAAACATTTTAGATTGACCTTTGACTTCATTAAGACTTGCAGAGTTTCATTACCAGAAGAGAAACTGCCTCTCCTGTGCTCGTAGCACAAGCATAAGCTGAAAAGAATTTTGGATTCTTTAGTTGACTTAGTTTGGAATTTCCCTAAAAAATCATAAAGTTCCTGGCTCTTGCTGTAGTTTTGATACACTCTTAGAAGTATATAAATTGAAGAATCTTATAAGATACACGTTGTTTACAGGGAAGTATACAGGGATGGCTACATGTAACATCTCAATGATGTCTATACAGGGATAGTTATATATATATGATATATGCAGAGATTTACTTCCATGACTTATTCACAAAAAAAATACTTTTATTTGTTTGAAATTATAATAAAAATGTATCAGCAGTCCTCACTTTTCTTGCAGTTATTTATAATCAATATATATATGACATGATTTAAAATATATTAAACATTTAAAGTCCAGGTTGTGATTGTAGTTATTTATAATCTATGCATGACATGGTCTAAATATGTTAAACATTCAAGTGATTGTTTACCTCAGTTACAAAGTAAACAGTCGTGATCTCTATTGTAAACCTCACTCAATGTTATATATATCACTTTCACCTTTGTTTAATTTAAAGATTTATCAAAACTCAAACACCCTAATCACGGAAGTGTTATAGTTAAACATGATTCAACATACAAGAAGTTGATTATCTTAAATCCTTTTTTGTCCTGTCTGTCTTCTAGTCTGATATTTAATTATACTGATTTTTTTTTGGTCCAGTCACCAATAACATGACTAATGCACAGATCTGTGGAATAAAGATAAAAAAATAGAATATTATAGATATTGTTTTAGATTTTATGATGGGGTTAAAAAAAATTATGGTGAAATGCATGAATTTTCTTATGCAGATACAAGTACGAATACTCACCGCATTTTTGTGCCTGTCCAAAGTCAGGAGCCTCTAGCCTTTGTTAGTCTTGTATGATTTTTAATTTTAGTTTCTTGTGTAAAATTCAGAGTTTAGTATGACGTCCATTATCACTGAACTAGTATACATATTTGTTTATGGGCTAGCTGAAGGACTCCTCAGGGTGAGGGAGTTTTTCGCTTCATTGAAAACCCTTTATCAGTTGGTCCACAATGAGTTCTAAAGGTCCAAAATCTAACTTTGTTTGATTTCAACAAAAAAATGAATGTATGGGGTTCTTTGATATGCTAAATCTAACCATGTATTTAAATTTTTGATTTTTGGGCCCTGTTATCAAATTGGTCCACATATAGGTCAAAAGGGTCCACAATTAAACTTTGTTTGATTTCATCAAAAATTGAATTCTTGGGATTCTTTGATATGCTGAATCAATCCATGGCCATGTATTTAGATTTTTGATATTGGACCATAATAGGTAAATTTAAATTTTTAATTTTCATTAGACCACTTTCATTCTGTGTCAGAAACCTCTGCTGTATCAACTATTTAATTACTATCCAATTTCAGAGCTATATCAAGCTTGAATGTTGTGTCCATACTTGGCCCAACTGCTCAGGGTTTGACCTCTGCGGTTGTATAAAGCTGCACCATGCGGAGCATCGGGTTTAACTGTAGCATTCTGATAAAGATTATCATTGGAAAATTGTATACACCTCTTAATTAAAACATATTCAATCCTATTAACATTGAGATTATTAATAATTTTGATGCAAATGAAATTGAAGATTATCTTTAAACCAAAATGGACAAAAGAAAATCTAATGTTGGTAAAATTGCTCAGATTTTCAATATTTATCTCCCTTATAATCAGAAAATAATCTTGTTGCATTTTATCTATTAGAATCTAGTTTTGACAGAAGTGTTAAGTGGAGCAATATAGACTCTGTGAATGCCTTTTTTTTTAAATAATTTTAAAAAGGCATTTCTATGCATGGTAGTCAGTTGTCATACCTAGAGGCTAGAGCACTGCACAGTAAAGGAACCTGTTAGATTTTGAGCTGTTTGGAGTGGTACATGTAAATAGCTGATGCATCACCAAATATAAAGCTCTATGAAAAGGGGGGCACTGTCCTTACCTATGTCTGCCACTGAGCTTTATCAAAATTGAAATGAAACTTAAGTATGAGTTGTATTAATTTATGTCATGGTCAATGTCTTTGAAAGTAGCTAACTTTAAATCTCATAGTAAAATTGTATCTGAAATAAGAAAAAAAGTCCCCTCATAGCAGGTTAAGCCTTAAAAAGAGAATGGTCAGAGTTTGTGACTACTTTGGCTAAACAATATAAGTTGCTGGACTATTTTTAAAATTCTGAGTGTGAAGCTAGCTGAAAGCTGTTACTCAAGAAACGACCCTATAATTGTTTAGCAATTGTAATTTTAAACCAAGTAGAATTAACCGTCACCATGGTAATTACTACATTAAAGACTGTTACCAATCAATTGTCAAATGAATAGTACATGTAATTCATATTGATAAGATCCCACAAAAAAATAATGATTTTATCTTTATTGGAACGAACTTACTAATATGTTGAAAACAGAGGCTCAGCTTCTCATCTTCAGGACTTTTTTTTGATGAAATTGAATTAATGTAAGATTATTTATTTTTAGGTTTCGTTGAGCATGTTAGAGATTTACAATGAACAGGTCCGTGACCTTTTGAACCCTAAGACCATAGCAATTAAAGGAGGGTTAAAAGTTAGACAGGATCCAAAGAAGGGATTTTATGGTATTTGTTTTATTTATTTTTGTCTTTTAAGTTTAAGTATTACTATCTGCAGTGATACTTGAGCTACCTAGACTGAACTCTGTGTATATTTGTTATAATATGTTATTCAACTATTTTAAGTTCAGCATATTTCACAGTTATTGTTGACCCCTGTGTTACAAGTTCAGCATAACTCAACATTAGACAGTTATTATTGACCCCTGTGATACAAGTTCAGCATAACTCAACTTTGGGCAGCTATTTTTGACCCCTACACTTTGAAGGGACATAGAAATAACTTCTATGTATCTATATCTTATAAGCACTCTCATGAGTACAATTCTGGTCAGTCTCAGAGTTTCTGAAAACTTTGTTTGACTTGTCGGTCATGGGACCGACAAAGCAAGATTATTTGTCAGTCCTACAAAATTTTAGCCAGTCCTAAAAAATCTGTCGATTTGATCCTAAAATAAAAATAATAACATATTTTATCCAAAAATAACTTTATTATTTTTGGATAAAATATGTTATTATTTTTAACTTTATTATTTTTGGATAAAATATGTTATTATTTTTATTTTTGGATCAAATTGACAGATTTTTAAGCCAGGGACAAATTAATAATGAAGGACCAGTTCTGATCTTCTGATTGTTCTTAAAATGCTTAATTAAAGTCATTTTCTCTATCCATTTCATCATCTGAATCATTTTCTCAGTATTTGTTATCTCCATCTAAGATTTCAATCGCCGATTGTTTGCCATGAATAAATTTAGCAGGCCATGTGTAGATCAGCACTTTGGTTTTTTCTGTAGGATTCAGTTTGTTTATAATAGGAAACCAGTACCGGAAATTAGCAGCAGGTACATCTGAAGACAGTTGTAAACACATATTGGAATTAGTTGCGGTACAACTTATAACCTATAAAAAAGGCACTGCAACGGCCGTTTTTACATTGGTCATCGGGACCGGCACTAGCTTTCAAAATACTGGTCCAAGCCTCATTTTGACCGATAGAACCGACAGGACTGACCATTTTTGCGAACTCTGCAGTCTTATAAGCACTCTCATTAGTACAATTCTGGTCAGATTTTTATAAAATTTATTTCACAATTTGTTTTATCACCTATATATATTTCAGAAGAGGTAGAAAGTCAGTGCCCATCAGCCATTTTTGAAACAGTTGTATATGTTGTTTGAAGTTGTAATGTAGTACAGATTTTTTGTACAAATCAGAGGGGCCAAAATTGTCTCTAGCAACAAGTCATGCATGTCATGTCAAGAATCTTTAGTGTGGAAGGATCTGGCACATTTCTGTCTGAATGGTTCTCATGTAACAGGCCAATCTTTAATTATCTTTGGGGTCATTAGATATAGGAAGATGTGGTGTGAGTACCAATGAGACAACTCTCCATCCTAATAAGAATTTAAAAAAGTAAACCAGTATAGGTCAATGTACGGCCTTCATCACGGAGCCTTGGCTCACACTGAACAACAAGCTATAAAGGGCCCCAAAATTACTAGTGTAAAACCATTCAAATGGGAAAACCAACGATCCAATAGATATTCTAAAGCCTGTATGAAATTGATATCTTATTATATTTTGTTGATACATTTTTTAACTTTATTTCTTAGTTGAGCAAATGACATCAAAACAAGTGAACAGTTATGAAGAAATAGATTCTAAAATTAATGAAGGAACAAGAAACAGAACAGTGGCATCTACCAACATGAATGCCACTAGCAGGTAAGATCAAGAACAGTGGTATCTACCAATATGAATGCCACTAGAAGGTAGGTTAAGAACAGTGGCATCTACCAATATGAATGCCACTAGCAGGTAAGATCAAGAACAGTGGCATCTACCAATATAAATGCCACTAGCATGTAGGTTAAGAACAGTGGCATCTACCAGTATGAATGCCACTAGCAGGTAGGTAAAGAACAGTGGCATCTACCCATATGAATGCCACTAGCAGCTAAGGTAATGAACAGTGGCATCTACAAATATGAATGCCACTAGCATGAAGGTTAAGAACCGTGGCATCTACCAATATGAATGTCACTAGAAGGTAGGTAAAGAACAGTGGCATCAACCAATATCAATGCCACTAGCAGGTAAGGTAATGAACAGTGGCATCTACCAATATCAATGCCACTAGGAGGTAAGGTAATGAAGAGTGGCATCTACCAATATGAATGCCACTAGCAGGTAAGGTAATGAACAGTGGCATTTACCAATACCAATGCCACTAGCAGGTAAGGTAATGAACAGTGGAATATGACTTTGAAATCTTTAAAAACAAGAGTGCACACACTGAAATGTCTCGCCTGCTTTACTGACTTGATTTTATATTGATAGTCCGGAAACTAAAGCTTAACCACAAGTATCACATAAAAGTTATAATTATTCAAAAAAATTAGTTCAAGGTCAGATAAACCAAACTGGAAATACATGTACACCTTACAATCATTCCATATACAAAATATACTTGTAGTTTACCTGTTTAGATTTAGATTCTCAGAAAAGACTTAACCAAGAAAATTTAACATTGAACAATGAGCCATGAGAATGAAGTCAAGGTCAGATAAACCTCCCAGACAGACATGTACACATTTCAATCAGTCTATGCATTACATATAGTTGACATATTGCTTATAGTTTCTAATAAACAAAGTAAACAATGAAAACTTAGCATTGATCAATGAACCATGAAAATGAGGTCAAGGCCAGGTGATACCTGCTAGACAGACATATACACCATACAATTATTCCATACACCAAATGAAGTTGAACTTTTGCTTTTTGTTTAAAAAACCCAAACCAAAACAAAAACTTAACACTGGGTGATGAACTGTAAAAATGAAGTCATGGTCAAATGTAATCTGCCAGACTGACATGTACATTGTAAAATATTTCCATACACCAAAATTAAGTTGACCTAATGCACATAGTATTAGAAAAGAAACCAAAATGCAAAAACTGATCTGTAACCACTTAACCATGAAAATGAGAGGTCAAGGTCAGATAACACCTGCCAGTTTGACATATACATCTTACAATCATTCCATATACAAAATATAGTAGACCTATTGGTTATAGTATCTGAGATATGGACTAACCCAAGAAAACATACCTTGTTGTCTGTTCCATTAAATGAGGTTGAGGTCAGATGAAAGCTGTCTGACAGGCATGAGAACCTTGTAAAGTACACACATACTAAGTATAGTTATCCCATTACTCATAGTAAGACAGAAATTAGTCTACAAGATGAAAGCTGTCTGACTGGCATTAGCACCTTGTAAAGTACACACATACTAAGTATAGTTATCCCATTACTCATAGTAAGACAGAAATTAGCATTACAATAAATCTTAACTTGTTTTTCAAGTAGTCATTGAACCAAAGAAATTATGTCTTGGAAATGGGTTATTCATTCATACGTGCATATGACATATCACAAGTATTTTGTATGGTTTCAGAGCAGATGAGGCTCAATGAAATGGTTTCTCTACCTTTAGTGAGGTGGAGTAGGAGGGGTCCTGATCCTGAAATTCCGGGCTTAAAAACACAAAATCCTGAGGTTTTGAATTTAAATAAATTTTAATCCCAACATCCAGAAATTAGAAAAAATAATTCCCGGATCCTGAAAGGGTCAATCCTGAAATCCTGAGGTTAAAAAAATCCGATCCAGGAGTCCCGATAAAGATACTACCCCCTCTTTAGTAGAATTGATATATACAAAGTTTGAAGCATCCAAGTGTTCAACCTTCTAAAATATAAAGCTTTAAAGCAATTAGTTAAAGATGCCCTCTGATCACTATATATATCCCTATGTTGAGCTTTCTGGGACAGAAGTCACTGACTGGACAGCAGGTCAAATTTTAGACACACATAATATGCAGCCAGTCAGAATAAATGTCCCAGAATCTAGAGCCATATGAACATTGCTTTGGCTCTCCATTAACAATAATCATTTTAATTAAGTTTGAGATGCAGACGTCCTCAGTAGGAAAACATCTTGCCAATCTGGTATGGTTGAATTAAGCATGAAGAGTTTCAAGGATTCAAATGTTTTATGCAAAATTTTTGAAGATAATATTTTTTAAGTGTTTTTTTTTCAGTCGAGCACACACCATTATTGGAATAAATTTTACCCAGAAATGTCCTAATGATGTTGGAGAAAGCATGACACGTACATCTGTAGTAAACTTGGTGGATCTTGCTGGCAGGTAGGGATTTTTTTTAAAGTAAATGGATAAACCATTCTCTGAAGTTATGTAAGGTGCTATAGTTGTGCTGCTTATTAATGTGATAAGACTCTGTGAGTTTATTGATGTTTAAAGCACATAATTTCTAATATAGTATGTTCAATTGACATCAGTGAAACTGTCTATGAAATCTGTGTATGTTATTAGTAAAATCTGAACTATTTATCTTAAAACAAATATTTGAGACAAATTTAAAATGACTGGTTTAACTGTTTACAATTTTAAATCTTTCAGATGCCTAATTCAGTTGTCCCTGTGTGCTCTTTCTAGAACTTGAATTAAAATTACAAGGGTTAATCAAATGTTTACACTCAAAAACTTTCTCTTTTTATCAGTTTAAGTAATTAAATAATTTTTGCTAAAACTATTTTGAGACAAAATTGTTAAACATGAGAAATAACTTTAAAAAAGATTGACCACTACCCAGTACTAGTTTGTGTGAGACAAACAGGTAAATCTTAATGACCTGTAAGACAAAGTTAACCCTGATAACCTTGTTACCCTATTTTGGTGAGGATATTAGGACTTGTTTAATACAGTTTCAGTGACCAATTAATATTTGATGCCTTAATTTATTGTTTCTAACTGAGAGAGCAGACTATTAACAATTAACCCTGATAACCATGTTACCTTATTTTGGTGAAGGTATCAGGACTTGTTTATACAGTAATAACATCTGCAGTTTAACCAATGAATATTTAATGCCATGATTTATTGTTTCTCAGTGAGAGAGCAGACTCTACTGGTGCAACAGGTGACAGACTGAAGGAAGGATCGGCCATTAATAAGTCACTTAGCACCCTGGGAAATGTCATCAAAGCTTTAGCAGACCAATCAACTGGAAACAAAAAAGTGGTTGGTTAGTACTTACGGCTCAAATGTTATCCATTGTTCCTTGGACTTCAAGGATGTGAATAATTTGTCAGTTCAGATAATTCCCCCATCCACTGGGCCAAGGTAGCAACAAAAAAGTGGTTGGTTAGTACTCACGGCTCAAATGTTATCTATTGTTCCTTGGACTTTAATGATGTGAATAATTTGTCAGTTCAAATAATTCCCCCATCCGCTGGGCCAAGGAAGCATTTAGTGTTACACTTGACTGTCCTTCTTTCCTTCCCATTTTTGTCTTGCCTTGATGGAGTCAAAATGCAAGACATAGGTATGCTGTTTCCTGAATAAAAGGTGTTGGTGGGGTCAACAATGTATTAGTTTGTGATTAGGTCAAGTTAATAGTTAACCACAAGTGGTAGGTCAATGACATTTGGTATGCAGTTGTATAAGCATTGGAACATCTCATTTCCATGGAGATTATTTTGCCCTGCCCCCTCATTCATGGTCTAATGACTTTGAAACTTTACTTAGTTTACATGTACCTGCATTAGTTTGTGATTAGGTCCGTTTAGGGGAAACCACTAGTGATAGGTAAATGATATTTGGTATGCAGTTGAATATGCATTGGCATATCACATTTACATGAAGAATATTTGGCTCGGCCTCCTTAGGCATTGTCTATTGACTGAAAATTTTGCTTAGTTTACATATTTTAGTTTGTGATTAGGTCAGTTCAAGGGAAACTGTTAGTGATAAGCTAATATTAATTGGTATTCAGTTGTATAAGCATTAGCACTTCTCATCCCAGAGAGATTGTTTACCCATATTCCTTAAGTCATGCTATTGCTGTTTTAATTTCAACATTTGCATTATCAAAATTACAAATAGGCGAGACATATCTCTGTGATAACAGTTTATTTAATTTGGGCATTGATTCTCTTAACGTTCTAGAGTTATGCCCCTTTATAACTTAATTCAAAAATGCCAATTTGATTGTTTGTTTCTGCACTCTCACTCCAGTTTTTTTCCACATATTGTAGACAAGCTTAGCAGGAGCATTCCTGTCCTCAGACACATTCCACATATTGTCGACAAGCTTAGCAGGAGCATTCCTGTCCTCAGACACATTCCACATATTGTAGACAAGCTTAGCAGGAGCATTCCTGTCCTCAGACACATTCCACATATTGTAGACAAGCTTAGCAGGAGCATTCCTGTCCTCAGACACATTCCACATATTGTAGACAAGCTTAGCAGGAGCATTCCTGTCCTCAGACACATTCCACATATTGTCGACAAGCTTAGCAGGAGCATACCTGTCCTCAGACACATTCCACATATTGTAGACAAGCTTAGCAGGAGCATACCTGTCCTCAGACACATTCCACATATTGTAGACAAGCTTAGCAGGAGCATTCCTGTCCTCAGACACATTCCACATATTGTAGACAAGCCTAGCAGGAGCATTCCTGTCCTCAGACACATTCCACATATTGTAGACAAGCTTAGCAGGAGCATTCCTGTCCTCAGACCCATTCCACATATTGTAGACAAGCTTAGAAGGAGCATACCTGTCCTCAGACACATTCTTCTTTTATTTTGATGAACACACAAGCTATTTTCAACCTAGTCAAATCAAATATATAATTAGAATGACACTTTCTTAATTCATGTGCTTCTTTTGCAGATAAAGTAAAAAGTTCATATTTTACTTAAATTTCTTCTTTTCTTTTTTTAACATTTCGAACAGTGGTATACTTTTTTCTCTATCCTTTAGTTTTAATATAAAAATGCTCAAATAATTAGAAAAAAAATAGAAAATTAGTTATTAAATTTTCGTGCTTTTAGAAAAAAAACCAATACATTTTTTGCTTTACATTTATTTTATTTTTTTAATTCATCAGTGATTTGTTCATAAAAAATGGTACAAATAATTAAAAAATCTTTTCATCTAAAACTACTGAACCAAATTAAAACCAAACTTAAGCTGAATGATTCTTAGGAAAGAATTTGTGTTTTATTTTCTGTTTCCTCTGAAAACATGGTCGCCATGACTAAAATTATAACATAGAGTAAAAATGCAGTCTTTGACTTAAAGCATTTAGAGCAAATCAGACAAGAAGTTGTATTCGCCTAACCTGAAATTATCAGCCAAATCTGGTATCTACCTTTTGGGTAATTGCCCCTGAACTTATGATTTTAAGGAAATTTGGCAGTTTTTTGGTTAACATGTTTTTTTGGCTTTTAAAGAAAATATGACAGATACAAAGAACATTTAAAGGGCATTTGAAGTCGCTCATTAATATATGTTGAAAAGCAAAAATAATTATTGATGACAGACTTAAGCAAAAAAATTACAGGTGAGCAATTCTGGCTTCTAAGAGCCTCTTGTTATATTTTATTTGCTTATTTAATTTATAGCACAATTTGATGATAAGATCTTAATCTATATTTAGATGTGAATGGCTTTTGCATATAACTCCCTGTGCTTTTTTACAGTGCCTTATAGAGATTCAACACTTACTAAACTTCTACAGAATGCACTTGGGGGTAACAGTAAAACTATAATGGTAAGTTTAAGAAACCAGTTTTAATAACATTGCTGCAATATGTAAATATTGGTATTAATTATAGTGTTGTTGTCATAAATATTTTTCTATAATGTAAATTCATAAATTTTTGTAAGCATTCATTTTTGCTTTTGTTTTGAACAATAGACTTAAAGGGAAAATTCGCGATTTTTTACTTATGGTTTAAATATGTTCATTATGGCAAAATATATATATTCACAAAGTTTTATCGCTATATGTCCAGTAATAAAGGAGAAATTCAACAATTAATGAAAAATTATTAACTACTTCCTGTAGGTCGTGACGTTTTCTCCTGGTTTTTGCATGCCGGGATTTAAAATACAATCAGTAAAATAAGTCTTGGTTTTTAATGATATTTAAACGTAATCGTAAGCGCGCCGATGACTTATGGTTTATCTAATAAACATCCGATAATAAGAAGATAAGACGCACAGACGTGCAATTGTACACATTCATGAGATAAATTTTCTATGTTAAACGTATATATTCGAATTATTTTTGTAGACACCCAAAAAAGTTATAAATTTATTAATTAATGCATTTTCGGACTGATATATGAGGTGAACAAATTAAAGTACAATAATCTGTAAAGACAATATGTTGGTGTACTCTTATTGACCTTCTACTATCTCTGCTATGACTAGATTTATACGATGTGTGTATTCACGGTTCTGTGGCAAATTGAATACTCGTAGATGGCTTGTTGAAAGGTAAATTGTTATTTGCACTTCGGTATTTAACCACGCCTCTAGGGCACACCTTGCCAGGTGTGACTGTCTATTCGGATCAGTGGATTATAAAACAAGGGAGCATTCAATATACACATCTATAATACTAATTCAAGTTTGTGACAAATAAAAATAGATCACCGTGGAATTATTTAATTATATTTGCTGTATCATTTATTTCAATTCAAATAAATTAATTTACTAAGTAATAAACAATTTTCGGTTAAAGACGGGAAACTTAATTCATGTGTCAGAATGAAATGATATACACCTCTTGTCCTTGATTTAAGTCTCATTAAAAAGGGGAAATTAGAAATAGCTTTACCAAAGCATTTTGATTTTCTTTATTAGGCAAAAAATGTACGAGAACACTTACATTTAGACTTTTGAAAGCCATGTATTAATTGATATCTGAAACTATCTGAAGATAAGTAGATAACTCTACCGAAGCGGAGTATAATTTGTACGAACAAAGAAAAAATACTTTTGTTTTTAAATCTTTGCACATTTATGATTAATTATTGTTATCTATTACTCATTCAATTACTTAATTGGTACCTAAAATATGTCTACCGCTTGGCATTAAAACTCTGTGTAGTAGGAAGGGGGTTATGTCATATACTAATTCAATTCAATTGAATGTCATATACTAGATTATATTATTTGGATGAGGATTTGAGCTATCCTATAAAACACATTAATTAGTTAACTACATTCGAGGCCAAAGGATATTAACTTAAATGATTCAATTAACTTTACTCACATATTACTTATATGTCTATCTTATGATTTTTGCGTGCTTGTTTTTATAGAACAGTTTATATATGGTCCAAAAATTTATCATAAAATCATAACTAAAAATGTCTTGTTCGGCAAATGATAGTACTATATAAATAGTGGTTCCAGTCAGTCAAAAGAGTCAGATTTTGACGAGTATGGTCATTTTGGGTACGCACTAGAGCCAGAGTATACCGAAGAAGAGCTCCATGAAATGGAAGCTGCAGAAAGTTCCCGAAATCAAGATATCCTTAGCAACCATCGCTAGTTTTTAAAACACAGATTGGTGTTCGTGTACTAAATGCATACTTATGCCGTTATTAACAGAATGTCTTTGTTGCCACGAATTTACTCTCTTTGATGGTAATATTGAATTGGGTGAATGCATTAGTAACAGCATCGATTTCAGAACAGTTTGTCTGAACCCGGTTGTTCTTGAAACTAACTATATAAGGTTTTTTTAAGTACAATCGTATTCATATTATACATGTTAAATGAATGAACAAATATTAAACCTATCTGTTTATTGTTTTCCGCCCATGTCTGCTCATCGCCCGGCAGAAAAAAAATGGTGTTAATTCCAGAGTCAAAATTTAAAGAACTTATTTTCCATGTTTTCTGGTATTGTTCGAAAGAGAATTGACCTAACAGAAGAATTACTATCTTAGGCTGTCAGTAACACATGTAGAGCAGTGGGTCGTTGTTGGACATGTAAATCTTATGAAGTGTATCATCTGTTAAATGTGCAGGTCACTGAAAGGGGAAGTTCCATACGGAAGTAGGTTTTGAGATTGATTTTTTTTTATATCCAGTGACACATTTTACATGCGTATTCTTGAACGTTTGATACATCATTTACTCTCAAATTGCAAAAAACGAAAACTTCCACTTGTATTTATAGTATTTGTTGAAATAGTCCTCGTCTCACAACGTATAATACTCTATCTATTTGACCAACGATGTTCAAAAACAAAAGACAACGAATTTTATGTCATCTTTCCCTATTTTTGAATGTAACTTATAAGGCTGTTCAACTGGCAAGAATACCGCTAAAGCGGATAAGCAGTTTATTCTTTAAATTGCTATCATATCACGGCAAGAAAGAAAATAAATCCCGAAATTGATTTGAAACTTTAATACTCAATAGTTTTCCTAGAAAATACTTGCACCCCTTTGGGATTATTAGTGTACGTCCAGTTGCATATATTTTACATGAATGTCGGAACAATTGTGATGATGACGAATTTCTTCCTTTATTCGAGAACAATCTAATTGATATATAAAACTGGGATTTTACTATGTTCATAACTTCGATGAACCAAAGCAAGATATATATCGACCTGTATTTAAATCAAACTGGTTCTCTTCTTCTTCTCCTTCTTTTGGTATACAATATAGTCTGATACATGTATATATTTTGAATTGCACTATAGTTCCGTAACTTTCTATCCAGGCGTATAAGCCAACATCGACAAGTGCGTACATTTTTTAAATCAATATTTTTGGTATGTTCCAGTCTGTCCTTTACTATTGACAAATTACATTTTCCCAAATTAGCCCTCGGAAAAAATATGTATATAGATTTTTATTTCTTCAAATCTTTTTTTTTTTTGTGGTATTTTTTATATTTTCATAAATAATATTCTTTACACCAGAAATGTTATTTATAAACAAGCGTACGAGTTAAGTTATTGGCATCATATCACTTTCGGACACACAAGACAGAGATGTGTATTATACACCTGATAGTTCAAAATGGAAAGTTATTAGTCTGCCGTGTACACTGATCAATACCTACAGAAGTGAAACGATGCATGAACTTGCAAGCCCGACAGGAAATCGCTTGAATACCTGGACGTGTCACCTGAGTCCTCACACCCCTCACAATACCTTTGGGAGTAATACCTTTAGCCATGCTGGTGATCAGATGAGGAAAGATCCGAATTTATTTGAATAAAGTTTATTACTTTAAAGAATTATGAAAACAATTTTCACGGAACACTTATTTATTATTTGAACTTTGACTTTTTAACTCATTCCAATATTAACAGTTTAAAAATAACAGATATATAATAATGGTCATTTTCCCTCAGCATTTTCCGTATCAAGTTTATAGTTAGTCAGATAAAACAATCGTACGATTGACAAGATATCGACACGCAATTACGACTACATCGGTTACTGTAGTTTTGGTTCTTTGTGTTTTATAGACATATCGTGATTATAATCGTAGAAGATGACAAAATGGCGGAGCGTAGAAAATTGATACTCAAAATTTAAAATCGATGTTGATCTCTTATCTAGCGGAATAAAACTTTAATATCTATAAATTTTAGCCTTTTTATACAGAATGGACATAATATCAATTTTTGATTTTTTTGCGAAGTTTCCCTTTAAAAGTCAGATTATTTATTGCAATTTCAAGAAAGCTGCATAGAAATAAATGTTTGCAATAAAAGAAAACATTTGAAATTTCATTTAGAATTACAGTTAGCTATACAGTGTACTTTACATCTGTATAAACTGTATTAACCCAGCTTCCTAAGGAAGGGAGGGTTAAGTTAAGAATTAGTTTAAAAATAAATTTAATAACTTTAACTGTATTAACCCAGCTTCCTAAGGTAGGGAGGGTTGAGATAAGAATTAGTTTAACAGTAAATTTGTTAACTTTAACTGTATTAACCCAGCTTCCTAAGGTAGGGAGGGTTGAGTTAAGAATTAGTTTAAAAATAAATTTGTTAACTTTAACTGTATTAACCCAGCTTCCTAAAGGTAGGGAGGTTGAGTTTAGAATTAGTTTAAAAATAAATTTGTTAACTTTAACTGTATTAACCCAACTTCCTTAATATAAGGTAGGGAGGGTTGAGTTTAAGAATTAGTTTAAAAATAAATTTGTTAACTTTAACTGTATTATCCCAGCTTCCTAATATGGTAGGTGAGGGTTGAGTTATAGAATTAGTTTAAATAAAGTTTATTAACTTTAACTGTATTAACCCAGCTTCCTAAGGTAGGAGGGTGAGTTTAGAATTAGTTTAAAAATAAATTTATTAACTTTAACTGTAATTAACCCAGCTTCCTAAGGTAGGGAGGGTTGAGTTTAAGAATTAGTTTAAAATAAATTTGTTAACTTTAACTGTATTAACCCAGCTTCCTAAGGTAGGGAGGGTTGAGTTAAAGAATTAGTTTAAAAATAAATTTTTAACTTTAACTGTATTAACCCAGTTCCTAAGGTAGGGAGGGTTGAGTTAAGAATTAGTTTAAAAATAAATTTGTTAACTTTAACTGTATTAACTCAGCTTCCTAAGGTAGGAGGTTGAGTTAAGAATTAGTTTAAAAGTAAATTTGTTAACTTTAACTGTATTAACCCAGCTTCTAAGTAGGAGGGTTGAGTTTAGAATTAGTTTAAAATAAATTTGTTAACTTTAACGTATATAACCCAGCTTCCTAAGATAGGGAGGGTTGAGTTTAGAATTAGTTTAAATAAATTTGTTACTTTAACTGTATTAACCCAGCTTCCTAAGATAGGGAGGGTTGAGTTTAGAATTAGTTTAAAAATAAATTTGTTAACTTTAACTGTATTAACCCAGCTTCCTAAGGTAGGGAGGGTTGAGTTAAGAATTAGTTTAAAAATAAATTTGTTAACTTTAACTGTATTAACCCAGCTTCCTAAGGTAGGGAGGGTTGAGTTAAGAATTAGTTTAAAATAAATTTGTTAACTTTAACTGTATTAACCCAGCTTCCTAAGTAGGGAGGGTTGAGTTAAAATTAGTTTAAAAATAAATTTGTTTAACTTTAACTGTATTAACCCAGCTTCCTATATAAGGTAGGGAGGGTTGAGTTAAGAATTAGTTTAAAATAAATTTGTTAACTTTAACTGTATTAACCCAGCTTCCTAAGGTAGGGGGTTGAGTTAGAATTAGTTTAAAATAAATTTGTTAACTTTAACTGTATTAACCCAGCTTCCTAAGGTAGGGAGGGTTGAGTTTAGAATTAGTTTAAAATAAATTTGTTAACTTTAACTGTATTAACCCAGCTTCCTAAGGTAGGGAGGGTTGAGTTTAGAATTAGTTTAACAGTAAATTGTTAACTTTAACTGTATTAACCCAGCTTCCTAAGGTAGGGAGGGTTGAGTTTAGAATTAGTTTAAAAATAAATTTGTTAACTTTAACTGTATTAACCCAGCTTCCTAAGGTAGGGAGGGTTGAGTTTAGAATTAGTTTAACAGTAAATTTGTTAACTTTAACTGTATTAACCCAGCTTCCTAAGGTAGGGAGGGTTGAGTTAGAATTAGTTTAAAAGTAAATTTGTTAACTTTAACTGTATTAACCCAGCTTCCTAAGTAGGGAGGGTTGAGTTTAAGAATTAGTTTAACAGTAAATTTGTTAACTTTAACTGTATTAACCAGCTTCCTAAGGTAGGGAGGTTGAGTTTAAGAATTAGTTTAAAATAAATTTGTTACTTTAACTGTATTAACCCAGCTTCCTAAGGTAGGGAGGGTTGAGTTTAGAATTAGTTTTAAAAGTAAATTTGTTAACTTTAACTGTATTAACCCAGCTTCCTAAGGTAGGGAGGGTTGAGTTTAGAATTAGTTTAAAAATAAATTTGTTAACTTTAACTGTATTAACCCAGCTTCCTAAGGTAGGAGGGTTGAGTTTAGAATTAGTTTAAAAATAAATTTGTTAACTTTAACTGTATTAACCCAGCTTCCTAAGGAGGGAGGGTTGAGTTAAGAATTAGTTTAAAAATAAATTTGTTAACTTTAACTGTATTAACCCAGCTTCCTAAGGTAGGGAGGGTTGAGTTAGAATTAGTTTAACAGTAAATTTGTTAACTTTAACTGTATTAACCCAGCTTCCTAAGGTAGGGAGGGTTGAGTTTAAGAATTAGTTTAAAAATAAATTTGTTAACTTTAACTGTATTAACCCAGCTTCCTAATAAGGTAGGGAGGGTTGAGTTAAGAATTAGTTTAATAAAAATTTGTTAACTTTAACTGTATTAACCCAGCTTCCTAAGGTAGGGAGGGTTGAGTTTAGAATTAGTTTAACAGTAAATTTGTTAACTTTAACTGTATTAACCCAGCTTCCTAAGGTAGGGAGGGTTGAGTTTAGAATTAGTTTAACAGTCAATTTGTTAACTTTAACTGTATTAACCCAGCTTCCTAGGGTAGGGAGGGTTGAGTTTAGAATTAGTTTAACAGTCAATTTGTTAACTTTAACTGTATTAACCCAGCTTCCTAAGGTAGGGAGGGTCGAGTTTAGAATTAGTTTAAAAGTAAATTTGTTAACTTTAACTGTATTAACCCAGCTTCCTAAGGTAGGGAGGGTTGAGTTTAGAATTAGTTTAACAGTAAATTTGTTAACTTTAACTGTATTAACCCAGCTTCCTAAGGTAGGGAGGGTTGAGTTTAGAATTAGTTTAACAGTAAATTTGTTAACTTTAACTGTATTAACCCAGCTTCCTAAGGTAGGGAGGGTTGAGTTTAGAATTAGTTTAACAGTCAATTTGTTAACTTTAACTGTATTAACCCAGCTTCCTAGGGTACAAGATGTAGCAGTTTGTTGAAAAGGACGTTTTATCCTTGATCCCTGTATCAGCTCTTTTATGTTGGTCATCCATTTTAAACATGTAATGAATTCCATGTGTATTTTTACCACCATACTTGTGCACAAATCAATTACGATTAAATCATAGAAGTATAGATGACTGCATTCACACTTAAAGTTAGATTGGTTCACTTTGGATGGATTCAAACTAAACTACCTTGTTCGTTGTTTTTAGTTTTAAACAATTCAAGATTGATTGAATCTTTTAGATTTTTTTAAATCCATGTTAAGTGAATTGTTCCATTTTAAATAAATCTAAATGTCCAAGTGGGATAACGGTCTTAGTCCTGGAATTCATGAATTAATTGGTCTTAGTCCTGGTATATTAATCAGAAATTAATTGGTCTTAGTCCTGGTATATTAATCAGAAATTAATTGGACTTAGTCCTGGAATATTAATCAGGAATTAATTGGTCTTAGTCCTGGTATATTAATCAGAAATTAATTGCTCTTAGTCCTGGTATATTAATCAGAAATTAATTGCTCTTAGTCCTGGTATATTAATCAGAAATTAATTGCTCTTAGTCCTGGAATATTAATCAGGAATTAATTGGTCTTAGTCCTGGAATATTAATCAGGAATTAATTGGTCTTAGTCCTGGTATATTAATCAGGAATTTATTGGTCTTAGTCCTGGTATATTAATCAGAAATTAATTGGTCTTAGTCCTGGTATATTAATCAGAAATTAATTGGTCTTAGTCCTGGTATATTAATCAGGAATTAATTGGTCTTAGTCCTGGTATATTAATCAGGAATTAATTGGTCTTAGTCCTGGTATATTAATCAGGAATTAATTGGTCTTAGTCCTGGTATATTAATCAGTAATTAATTGGTCTTAGTCCTGGAATATTAATCAGGAATTAATTGGTCTTAGTCCTGGTATATTAATCAGGAATTAATTGGTCTTAGTCCTGGTATATTAATCAGAAATTAATTGGTCTTAGTCCTGGAATATTAATCAGGAATTAATTGGTCTTAGTCCTGGTATATTAATCAGGAATTTATTGGTCTTAGTCCTGGTATATTAATCAGAAATTAATTGGTCTTAGTCCTGGAATATTAATCAGGAATTAATTGGTCTTAGTCCTGGTATATTAATCAGGAATTAATTGGTCTTAGTCCTGGTATATTAATCAGGAATTAATTGGTCTTAGTCCTGGTATATTAATCAGGAATTAATTGGTCTTAGTCCTGGTATATTAATCAGAAATTAATTGGTCTTAGTCCTGGTATATTAATCAGAAATTAATTGGTCTTAGTCCTGGAATATTAATCAGGAATTAATTGGTCTTAGTCCTGGTATATTAATCAGAAATTAATTGGTCTTAGTCCTGGTATATTAATCAGGAATTAATTGGTCTTAGTCCTGGAATATTAATCAGGAATTAATTGGTCTTAGTCCTGGTATATTAATCAGGAATTAATTGGTCTTAGTCCTGGTATATTAATCAGAAATTAATTGGTCTTAGTCCTGGTATATTAATCAGGAATTAATTGGTCTTAGTCCTGGTATATTAATCAGGAATTTATTGGTCTTAGTCCTGGTATATTAATCAGGAATTTATTGGTCTTAGTCCTGGAATATTAATCAGGAATTTATTGGTCTTAGTCCTGGAATATTAATCAGGAATTAATTGGTCTTAGTCCTGGTATATTAATCAGGAATTAATTGGTCTTAGTCCTGGTATATTAATCAGGAATTTATTGGTCTTAGTCCTGGTAATATTAATCAGGAATTTATTGGTCTTAGTCCTGGAATATTAATCAGAAATTAATTGGTCTTAGTCCTGGTATATTAATCAGAAATTAATTGGTCTTAGTCCTGGAATATTAATCAGGAATTTATTGGTCTTAGTCCTGGAATATTAATCAGGAATTAATTGGTCTTAGTCCTGGTATATTAATCAGGAATTAATTGGTCTTAGTCCTGGTATATTAATCAGGAATTTATTGGTCTTAGTCCTGGTATATTAATCAGGAATTTATTGGTCTTAGTCCTGGAATATTAATCAGAAATTAATTGGTCTTAGTCCTGGTATATTAATCAGAAATTAATTGGTCTTAGTCCTGGAATATTAATCAGGAATTAATTGGTCTTAGTCCTGGTATATTAATCAGAAATTAATTGGTCTTAGTCCTGGTATATTAATCAGGAATTAATTGGTCTTAGTCCTGGAATATTAATCAGGAATTAATTGGTCTTAGTCCTGGTATATTAATCAGGAATTAATTGGTCTTAGTCCTGGTATATTAATCAGAAATTAATTGGTCTTAGTCCTGGTATATTAATCAGGAATTAATTGGTCTTAGTCCTGGTATATTAATCAGGAATTTATTGGTCTTAGTCCTGGTATATTAATCAGGAATTTATTGGTCTTAGTCCTGGAATATTAATCAGGAATTTATTGGTCTCAGTCCTGGTATATTAATCAGGAATTAATTGGTCTCAGTCCTGGTATATTAATCAGGAATTAATTGGTCTTCAGGAATTTATTGGTCTTAGTCCTGGAATATTAATCAGGAATTTATTGGTCTCAGTCCTGGAATATTAATCAGGAATTAATTGGTCTCAGTCCTGGTATATTAATCAGGAATTAATTGGTCTCAGTCCTGGTATATTTATCAGGAATTAATTGGTCTCAGTCCTGGTATATTAATCAGAAATTAATTGGTCTTAGTCCTGGTATATTAATCAGAAATTAATTGGTCTTCGTCCTGGTATATTAATCAGGAATTAATTGGTCTTAGTCCTGGAATATTAATCAGGAATTAATTGGTCTTAGTCCTGGAATATTAATCAGGAATTAATTGGTCTTAGTCCTGGTATATTAATCAGAAATTAATTGGTCTTAGTCCTGGTATATTAATCAGGAATTAATTGGTCTTAGTCCTGGAATATTAATCAGGAATTAATTGGTCTTAGTCCTGGTATATTAATCAGGAATTAATTGGTCTTAGTCCTGGTATATTAATCAGGAATTTATTGGTCTTAGTCCTGGTATATTAATCAGGAATTAATTGGTCTTAGTCCTGGTATATTAATCAGGAATTTATTGGTCTTAGTCCTGGAATATTAATCAGGAATTAATTGGTCTTAGTCCTGGTATATTAATCAGAAATTTATTGGTCTTAGTACTGATATATTAATCAGGAATTTATTGGTCTTAGTCCTGGTGTATTAATCAGGAATTAATTGGTCTTAGTCCTGGAATATTAATCAGGAATGAATTGGTCTTAGTCCTGGTATATTAATCAGGAATTTATTGGTCTTAGTCCTGGTATATTAATCAGGAATTTATTGGTCTTAGTCCTGGTATATTAATCAGGAATTAATTGGTCTTAGTCCTGGAATATTAATCAGGAATTAATTGGTCTTAGTCCTGGTATATTAATCAGGAATTTATTGGTCTTAGTCCTGGTATATTAATCAGGAATTTATTGGTCTTAGTCCTGGTATATTAATCAGGAATTTATTGGTCTTAGTCCTGGTATATTAATCAGGAATTTATTGGTCTTAGTCCTGGAATATTAATCAGGAATTAATTGGTCTTAGTCCTGGTATATTAATCAGGAATTAATTGGTCTTAGTCCTGGTATATTAATCAGGAATTTATTGGTCTTAGTCCTGGTATATTAATCAGAAATTAATTGGTCTTAGTCCTGGTATATTAATCAGAAATTAATTGGTCTTAGTCCTGGTATATTAATCAGGAATTAATTGGTCTTAGTCCTGGTATATTAATCAGGAATTAATTGGTCTTAGTCCTGGTATATTAATCAGGAATTTATTGGTCTTAGTCCTGGTATATTAATCAGGAATTTATTGGTCTTAGTCCTGGAATATTAATCAGGAATTAATTGGTCTTAGTCCTGGTATATTAATCAGGAATTAATTTGCCTTATTTTGTAGATTGCAGCTTTGAGTCCTGCTGATATTAATTATGAAGAAACACTTTCTACACTCAGATTTGGTAGGTTGCTGGTTGAAATAAGATTTAGTATCTGAAATTTTACCTCAAAAGAACACTTTTTAGCTCACCTGGCCCGAAGGGCCAAGTGAGCTTTTCTCATCATTTGGCGTCCGTCGTCGTCGTCGTTAACATTTTACATTTTGAACTTCTTCTAGAGAACCACTGAATGGAATGAAACAAACATGGCAGGAATGTTCCTTATGAGATGTTGACCAAGTGTTGTTACTTTGTAGTCGATCCATAATCCAAGATGGCCGCCAGCGGTGGACTTAGTTTAACATAGGACCCTATGGGAAATGCATATAAATGACTTCTTTTAGAGAACCACTGAATGGAATGAAACTACACATGGCATGAATGTTCCTTATGAGGTGCTGACCAATTGTTGTTACTTTGTAGCCGATCCATCTTCGAAGATGGCCGCCAGCGGTGGACTTAGTTTAACATAGGACCCTATGGGAAATGCATACAAATGACTTCTTTTAGAAAACCACTGAATGGAATGAAACTACACATGGCATGAATGTTCCTTATGAGGTGCTGACCAAGTGTTGTTACTTTGTAGCCGATCCATCATCCAAGATGGCCACCAGTGGTGGACTTAGTTTAACATAGGACCCTATGGGAAATGCATACAAATGACTTCTTTTAGAGAACCACTGAATGGAATGTAACCAAACATGGCATGAATGTTCCTTATGAGGTGCTGACCAAGTGTTGTTACTTTGTAGCCGATCCATTATCCAAGATGGCCGCCAGCGGGGGACTTAGTTTAACATAGGACCCTATGGGAAATACATACAAATGTCTTCTTTTAGAGAACCACTGAATGGAATGAAACCAAACATAGCATGAATGTTTCTTATCTGGTGCTGACCAAGTGTTGTTACTTTGTAGCCAAATTTTATCTTTTTTTATATGAATTCAAAAACCCAAATAGTCAGGTGAGCGATACATGATACAGGCTCTTGAGAGCCTCTAGTTTATGATTTATTTCACATAAAAAGCTAAAATCTTCTGATAACATTTTTGTCTTCCTCATATCTTATATTCTTAATGAATTATTTCATTTTTGCAATAAAATTTGCTTATAGTACAAATATATCTATTTATTTTGATACTCCCACCCTGGAAAACAACTTATTATAATTTGTCTAATATATACTGTTGTTCTTAGTACCATTAACCATGTTAACTTCAACACTTCTGACAATATTTCAAAAATGTATTCACTAGTTTCCCTGAAACTTTAGTAAATTGTTTATATCTCTTGAGATTAGCTCTTTTTTTTATGGGGGCATTTAGCAGTACTAACAGTCATTTTAAGCATTAAGACCAGCTATAGGACTAAGGACATGTAGGCTCATGATGCAGCTCTTTATTGTCATGCTCTAAAAAATAAAAACAAATTAATAACAAGGTCATTGTTTTAGCTGACAGAGCCAAGGCTATAAAGACTACTGCAACTGTCAATGAAAGTCCTACAGATAAATTGATTCGGGAATTACGAGAGGAGAATGCCAAACTGATGGAGATGATTAAATCTGGGGGGATAACCTTACCAATAGGCGGTGGGGGCGGTGGAGGAG